>RJWJ010022220.1:0-27079 GCA_004363605.1 Indri indri | reverse complement strand
TTTTATCATACAGTAGATTCCATCCACTCACTACATTTTTCTAACCGAATTGTCCTACATGTAAGTAAATGTTTTTAATGTTATTTATCTTTTGTACTGTTCCTGTAGGTTTGCTATTAAAATATATTAAACTATATTAAAAAATGAAGAAGCAGATCTATATATACTGATAAAAAATGATAGATTGTCATGTTAAAAAGGTAAGACATAAAACAGCATATGCAATGTGCTTTCATATTTAAAAAAAATACACATAGGCTGGGCACGGTGGCTCACGCCTATAATCCTAGTACTCTGGGAGGCCGAGGTGGGTGGATCATTTGAGCTCAGGAGTTCAAGACCAGCCTAAGCAAGAGTGAGACCCCCGTCTCTGCTAAAAATGGAAAGAAATTAGCTGGACAACTAAAAACATATAGAAAAAATTATCCGGGCAGCATGCCTGTAGGCCCAGCTACTCGGGAGGCTGAGGCAGGAGGATCGCTTGAGCCCAGGAGCTTGAGGTTGCTGTGAGCTAGGCTGACGCCACGGCACTCACTCTAGCCCGGACAACAAAAGCGAGACTCTGTCTCAAAAAAAAAAAAAAAAAAAAAAAAAAATACATACAATGCTTCTAAAAGAATACGCAAAAACTGGCAATAGTTACTAAAGCAATGGCCCTGTGGGTAAGAGGCTGCGGAGGTGGCGCAGAGAGTTCGTTGGGAGGATTAGAAATGTGAGTCTCAGGGACGTGTGTTGGTGCCTGCTGAACGGCTTGCTACATATTAACTACTCAAATAAATACACATGAAATGTCTTACCACCCTGAGTTCAGGTAATCGCTGAGATTTTCCTATAGCCTTTTATGTTTTTTACTTATCTTTACATTGGGGTTTCTAATTCAATTGGAATTGATCCTGGGAACTAGTATACAACATTGTTTTCCAACTCTGAGCCCTGGGATTCCATAGAGTTACAGCCCAGGGAAACTTCCAGGCAGGATGTGGGGGAGGGAGCAGGACAGCACAGCTGCACCTTCATCTGGATTATTAATCAGAATCCCACCTCGATTTTGCCGCCTGCGTGTGTAGGTGGAGATGTGCTACTAGCAGTTGGGACTAACGATCTGACACGCAGAGGTGACTCGGGTCTGGTGGTGCAAAGTTCAGTAACTGCAGAGAAAAAAGCAGAGAAGGGTGTCAGATTGTTGTAGTCACATTACCTGAGAAAGCATAATTGGTAAATAAAAACACAAAAAGTGAATCATCAACTCTTGAATGTCTGACATTTTAAAAGTCTGCGAATATGGAGAGCTTGGGTCTGGAAAGAGCCTGTCTCGAGCAGGCAGGAGGCTCACGTCGGACAGCAGGCGGGGGACTAATGCGGGGAGATTGAACTCAGGGGCCACTGAGGCTGATGACACAAGAAGGCTGAAATCTGCGGGGCTCGGCATGGCGCACCCCTTCATTCCTTGCTCTTCACTGGACTCCTTCTGCACACCAGAACGTCCCAGGAGCTGGGGCCGCCTTGGCGAGCGAAGCAGAGAAATAACTCCCTCTGCTACTGGGGCGTTTACGTCCTCGTGGGGGAACCAGGCAACAAACAAAACGCGCAGGTGCGTCAGATAGAGACGGACGTTGCAGAGAAGCCATAGCGGGCAATGGGGGGTGGAGATGCCCCGGAGGGGGCTCTGCGGATCCCCAGAGTGGATCAAGAAGGGATGGCCAGGGCAGACAAGCCCGGCCCTGTGCAGGAGTGTGCGGGGTTCCCGCGTGCTTGCAGGAACGCAGGAGGCTGGGAGGGCCGGGCGGAGCGGACAGTGGGGTAATGCCTGAGATGAATGCATAGCGGAAGCCCGGCCACCCAGTGGTGAGTGCTCTGCCAGACTGGGACTGCATTAGTGTGACCTCCAGCTTCGGGACTCACATTCTGAAGAGGACAATCTGGTGCCGAAGGAGTCTGGGGGGCACAGGCAGAGGCGGGATGACATGGGCGAGGCCTTGCCCAGGTGGGGTTCCTTAGACAGCTCCTCCAGCGCCGAGAGCCGGTCACTGCCAGAAATTTGTTCCCTAAAATCCTAATTCACCAGAAATGTCAGTTTCCTAAACATGCTGATCCTCAAGCGTTAGGACATCCAAATTTGAAAAGCAAGGCAAGATTTTTTTTTTTTTTTTTTGAGACAGAGAGGTCTCACTCTGTTGCCCGGGCTAGAGTGCCATGGCGTCAGCCTTGCTTACAGCAACCTCCAACGCCTGGGCTCAAGCGATCCCTCTGCCTCAGCCTCCCAAGTAGCTGGGACTACAGGCATGCACCACCATGCCCGGCTAATTTTTCTATATATTTTTAGTTATCCAGCTAATTTCTTTCTATTTTTTTAGTAGAGACGGGGCCTCGCTCTTGCACAGGCTGGTCTCGAACTCCTGAGCTCAAACAATCCGCCCGCCTCGGCCTCCCAGAATACTGGGATTACAGGCGTGAGTCACCGCACCCAGCAGCAAGGCAAGATTTTAAAAAAAGAAGAAAAGGGGAAAAAAAATTAGACAATTGGTCAGACCCAGCTCCAAAGACGGGCAGAGAATGTCTGCATGTGTGTGTCCTGTGGCCAATAAAATGCCGTGAAAAGAGCCCATGGCTGTCTGGGAGTCACTGTCACACATGTTTCTCATAGAGGCCAGGGCAGGGGTCTGGGCTCTACCCCGGGGAGAGACCACTGAATCACAGCATTTGTATTTCTCACACCCTGCTGGGGCTGGACCGTCCCTGCTGGTATGACACACAGTTCTCCAGTCTCTCTTCTGGGCAAGGGTGTCTTCAAGACACAGTGCGAACTTGGGCGGGACGTTCTCTGCAGGCTGAGCCCCCTTAGCAGTCAGCGCTGGGCTGCGAGGCCCCTGCACTGGGAGGCAACTCCACGCCCCGGCTCTGACACTTAACTTGCTGTTGGACTCAACACGGAATCGAGATCAAATGACTCAGTATTTAGCCTCTCTCCACCTCAGACTTCCCACCTATGAAACTGGGACCGGGTTCCCTGCCACGCAGGATTCAGGGGGCTCCGTCACACAGGGTCCTCCTCAAAGACAAAGCCAGGCCTTCATCTGCGGCTCCTCGGTGCCTTTGGGTTAAGGCCGTCCCACTGAAGTTTACCACTGAAATGCAAATGCATTGAGATCCCTACAATTTAGTGTAAAATCATTTGTTAGTATTTTTGTTCACTCCACAGGAGCAAGGAATCAGGGAGCCAGCAGGTAACAGAGCTCAGAAAAGGCACTGAGTGGTATCAATTATAATTCATGCCAAGTGTCGTGTCCTAGATCCACTGGAAACTCCTGGAAAAAATGGTGTTGATGAGCCCCGCGTGAGTGTGCCTTAACAGGCACGTGGAGTCAGGAGACCGGAGTCCAAGTCAACCACGGTGCAGCCTGGTGGTAAGATCTTGAGTGAATTCCTTGACTCTCCCACCCTCAGCCTCATTATCTGTAAAATGGGGACAGAATTAACCATATTCCCCACAAACTGATGGGAGGGATCAAGTGGGATGTGTGAGGTCACTTTGCTAAGGGCAAGCCAGTGGGGCTCACTGCTGTGGTGTGGCCGGAGGGTGCCCCTAACCTCCTCCCACAGGATGCTAGAATGTGCAATGCTGTCAAGTTTCCTCTGACCCCCCCTCAGGCCAACAGCAAAACGATTTGTGCCAAATCTCCCCATACTCCAAGGTGACAAGCTGGGCTACTTATGCATGATTTGCAAAGACAGTGGAAGAAAACCTGTTTGGTGACCCTCAGTCAAACAGCTCAGTGAGTGGAAGAGAGAGGGGAGGATTTCTTGGGGACAGCTGTCGGACCACTGGGATGGAGGAATAATCCTTGTCCCTTCCTCAAGTCCTAGCAGGGCGCCTTGGGTGACCCTGGGAGAGCTGTGTCCCTTGGTGTCTGTGCCGGCCCATGCCCGGGAGAACCTGAGGGCAAGAGGGAGCTACCGTCTACAGCACAGCATCTGGGATGTCCCCCTGAGGCAGCGAGAGGCAGCATGAGGCTGTGCCCTCCGAACTAGGCTCCGTGGGGGAGCTGGCTTGGGGTTGTCTTGGAAGGGACTTTGCCCAGAGACACCTGCAGCAGCCAAGTGCCCCAGGATGGCCCAGGACAGCCAGCTGACAGAGCTCATGGGCTGAAGGTAAGGGTGAGACAGGTGTCCTGCAAATGAGGACGGCTGACACTGCAGGTGCCCAGCAGGAAAAGAATACTGCGCAAGGGGTGCGCAGTGAACAACACTAAGCCCAGAGCGTGACCGCTCCTTCAGATAGAACCTTTGCACACCTCACCTCTGCACACTCCCTTCCCCTCCACGGGGGGCAGAGGGAAGGAAGGACACCTGGTCAGCACAGGTGAGGCACTGAGAGACCAGACACAGAGGGAAGAAGCTCCCCAGGCCCACGGCCCCTCCGACTCCAGCAGGGGGATGGCAAGGGGAGGAGTTTCCTTGGCTGGGGTTCAATGTCTTCATTATCACACTGCAGCAGTCCCCAGCAGGGGAACCAGGGACCGGTTTCCTAGCAGACAATGTTTCCACGGACTGGGGTGTGGGTGGGGGGAGTGCGGAGCTCAGGCGGTGGTGCGAGCGATGGGGAGCAGCTGTAAATACGGAGGAAGCTTCACTCACTCTTGCCCCCCCCCTCCTGCTGTGTCCCCCAGTTCCCGAGTTTCACGGACGGTGGAGGCGCAGAGCTGGGCTGTGACCTGGGGGTTGGGGACCGCAGTGACACTGAACCAAACAAAGGATTTTTTTAGTTCACTAGTATTCTCCTTTATTGACGAGTTATCCCAACATTTAGCTTATACAGGAAATATGTACAGTACTTCAAAGTTGGCTGTTGAAGGTAAAAAAAAAATCTGTCGGGTAATTTAAAGTAAGCAAAATCTCCTTTAAATAACAACATAGTGTTGAATCTCGGCATTTACTTGTTTTTAACCCCAACAACGATCTGCCATCATACGTACTCCACACACAATAGATTTTTTAACTAAAAGTAGACAGAGGACTTTCTATTATCCAAGAGTGACAAGATGGGACAGCGTTCAGGGATAGAGAAAGAGATAGGCTTTCACTGGGGTCACAGAGGCAAGAGGAGGGAGAATCCAGATGCTTCTGGATGGAACCCCCAGGAGTCCGGCCGGCTCACAGTGTACCTGCCTGTGTGCAGAGGAGTGCAAAGGTGCAGAGAGAAGTCTGCAAAACAACCTCTGCAACGCTGACGGTCCTTCCGAGGGTGAGAGGAACTGGGGCCTGTGGGGCAGGAGCCCCGCACGGCGTCTACAGCTTTGTTATTGTACATGCTTTTGTACAAAAGGGAATACTTTTCGAAATGCGTGCAGGCAAGTATCACCTGAGTGATTGCAGGACAAACTGCATGTATATGTGTGTATACACTCACACACTCACACACGCACACACCCTTTGTTCTCTGACTCTGACCCTCACTCGCAGGCACCCCTGGCCTCTGGGGCCCATGAGCATTTGCACCGTAGACCCGAATTCTGGCCGGCCCCGGATGCCCCCTCCCCAGCAGAGGCTGAAGGAGATGGAAACTAAGAGAGGAATGAGAGGGAGGCAGATGGGGAGAGGGGTCCATTTGCCTTCTTTTTCTCCTTTCTTTCATATAAACACTGTCATTTGCCATTAAACGTGAAGACAACACTGATTAGAGCAACTGCGTGACAGCTTGGCGGAAAGTGCTCTCAGCTCATTACACGAACGTCCAAGGCCTCACTTTTAATTACTCATTTAGTGCCAGATTAACTCCTAGTCCCTGCCAGCAGCACGGCCTTTCTCTTCCGGAGGTCAGAATGAATCAGGAGGCAACCAGATGAGCCCGAGCCCGTTACCCACTCCCTGACTCTGGTAGGAAAGTGTGTTTGGCGGGAAAAGCAGGGTCACCCCTCAGTGGGGAGGGTGAGCTGGGAGACAGCTCCCCTTTCCTTTTGGGTTATTTCCCCCTGGTTCTAGCCCCAAGTACTATTTTAGGTAGAAAGACCTAGAATACTGTCTGCTGCGGGGAATGGAAAGGCGTTGGCATCGCAAACGTGGGCTCACTCAGATGCCTTGATCTCGGACTGAGTAGGGTTTCCAGATCCCGGCATTCGAGGTGGGAAGCATGAGACTCAGACACGGACCTCGTCATTCGCTCCCTCACACGCATGCACAGAGCACCGGGCGTGTGCCGAGTCGCTGCTACGCGTGTGGGGTTCAGCAGGGGAAAGACGCGGCCTGCCCTGGCGGCTCAGTCCAGGAGAGAGACAAACGCAGAAATGAGCAGGAGCGGTTGGCTTCTGGGGATGCCAGCAGGGAGGTCTGCTGAGGTACTGTGGAGCACAAACGCAGGAGACGCAGGAGGAGGAAGCAGGAAGAGCCTCGGGGAGGGGAAAGGATCAGAGATTACCGGGAAACAAGGACAGGAAGGAGCCATGAGAGGGAGCCGGGCCAGTGAAGAGCCGTAGGAAGTGTCATTGGACTGGAAAGGGACCAGCGTGGACACAGGGGATATTTGTGCGGTCCCCTTAACTTTACTGAACCTTTGCATGCTGTTCCTGGATTTCAGAACTTCCCTCTCAGGAATCCCAGCCCTCCCGAGGTGGTAGCCAGCCACCCTCTTTCCCAGCTTCCCTTGCAGCTAGGCACAGCCATGTAGCCATGTGGCCTCAAATCTGCCAATCACACGCAGCCGTGGGAGACTGCATTTTGGAAGCCAGTGGCATGATGACAGAGATGGCTTGTTGACTTGCCTTGCAGATTCCATCCCAGCGAGGGTGGCAGCAATTCCAGTGGCAATACACCATGGCCAGCACTGTCAGCACCAGCTGCCTCTCTCTGTTCAGCAACGGTGGCGCTGGGTCCTCCACTGGGGTAGAATGTGGCCGTCGCTGCTGCCCAAGAGACTCCAAGCCTGCTCCCCTGACTCTCCTGTCAATATCCTTTTACGATCACCTTTTCTCTTTAAACTAACTGGAGTGGGTTTTATTGCTTGTAACCAAGAATTCCGATTGGTACAGTGGGGATGTAATGAGAACTAAAACCAGAGATGCAGGCAGGAGCCAGGTGCGAGTCTGTAAGCCACACCGGGGGTCCAGACCTGCCCCTGGAGCCCGGTGGCTTTCTGCTGGATGCTGCAAGGTGTTACAATTTCACGGCGCCTCCGTAGGGCTGATGTGGGGGCTTTTGCACCACCTTCCCCTGCCCAGCTCCTCTTTTTTTTTTTTTTTGTCTCTTTCACACACTGCTGAGGTTCCAAATGCAGACTGTATTCATAAAAGAATAACAATAATAATGGCACTTAACATTTGTTGAGCACCTGCTGCTCATCAAGTGCTGTGAGACAGGTGGTATTTTCCAACATGGCCACAGTAGAATCTTCCATCTCACAGGCTCTTCTTACAAGGTGACCTTGACAGCCTCTTGTCAGGGGGCAGGTTCTATTCTCACTCCCCTTAAACCTGAATAGGCTTGTGACCACCCGCTGTGTGACTTCCAAGCTAGGTCATAAAAGCCAATGCGGCTTCCACCTGGCTCTCTTGGGTTTCTCAAGTGTAGAGTGTAGCCGCCATGCTGGAAGGAAGCCCTTGCCAGGTGTGGGCCTTGCAGACCCAGCTGGGACCCAGCCCACTACCAGTATCACCTGCCAGACAGATAAATGAGGAAGTTTAGAGATGACTGTAGCCCCAGCCAACCGTCTAACTGAAACCACATGAGAAACCCAAATGAGAACTGCCCAGCTGAGCCCAGTCGATCCCCAGAAATGTGAAGGATAATAATAAAATTATTGTCATTGTTTTAAGTTGCAAAGTTTTCAGGTGTTTTATGATTGCACGATAGATAACACACCACTCAAGCAATTTAACTGATTGGCTCATTTCATATTCACCATGCCTTATGAGTTAGGGATTTTATTATCCGTTGTTATTACTATTGCCTCACGTTTATAAATGAAGTAGCTGCAGCACAGAGAGGTTGAGCAACTTCCTCAGTGGCACACAGGTGGCAAATGGTGGAGCTGAGGTGACACACAGCCTGTCTGGCTTAGATCCAGGGTGTGTTACCACAGTGGTGTGCCGCCTTTCCTAGAAAGCCCTGTTGCAACAGCGTCATGGGGGGATTTTACGTGGGAACAGGAGAGGGGCAGCCATGGTCAGATCTGTGCTTAGGAAGGTCACTCTGACTGTGATGTGGAGGACAGATTGAGGACAGGTGTCAGGGCAAGGCTGGAGGCAGAGAGGCCCCTCAGTCCTGCAACATCTGGGTTAGTCCTCACCAAGACCCCACCCCAGGCAGTGTCTATGCAGGTGAAGAATGGACAGGAAGAAACAGACTCACAAGACAGCACAGGGTGGGTCACGAGCTGTCATGGGATTGGGGAGGGATGAGACAGTACATCGGAGAATGTCACTATGGCTTATCTGGGTGCCTGGAAGATCAAGACACCAGTCACCATGTATATTACTGATTTCAGCAATTACTCAGTGACATGAGTCACTCGTTCCCAACTGTCAGCCTTCGGTATCAGCTAATATGGTTATCATCCAACACCTTCCTAAGGGGGAGCAGAGCTAAGGTTTGCATCAGTAGGAATGTGCTTGGTTCTGCTGCACTAACAACCAACCCTAAAGTCTCAGCGGCTTATTGAAAACCGTGCTCATCGCCTGTCCTCTGAGGTCAGCCAAGGGCTCTGCTCCACATTCCCCCTTTGCAGCCCCCTCCCAAATGTTGCTGGCTGCCCTTGCAGAGGCAAAGAGAGCTTTGGAGAGTCTCAGACCAGTAATTAAATCTTTCACCAGAAGTGACCCAGGTTATACCTGCTCACACTGATTGATTGGTCAGAACTGGTCCCCAACTACTAGGGGGCCAGAAAGTTCAGCCACGTCCCAGGAGGCAAAAACCTGGTCTGGAGGAGCAGCAGTGGGTGACACCACAGGGTGTGTCCTGCCTGCAGGGCAGCTGCTGGTGCCCCGTGCGCCGGCTTTGTTTTGTTTAGCATTACTGCAAGTTATTTACGCATCCTTTGACCAACCGTGAGCTCCTCAAGGGCCAAAAGCCTGTCTCGCTCCTCTCCCTGGTCGTAAATCCTCACTTTAAACTGGGTGCCGGTTACACAGACTGAAAATTCATCAAGCTGCGTACTTTTCCTGTATGTACACTGTACTTCAATAAAAAGCTAATTTAAAAAGGGTAAAGACCGACACATTCCAGCATGGTAAAAAGAAATCCTCTATTGCAGAATTTCAGAACTTGGGGACGGTCTCATTCGTTCCTCAGCTCGTCTCACTTACGGGATCCGAGAGCTGGTCCTCAGCCTGACACTGTCAATCGAGGCAGCACGACCAAACCAGCCTCCATCCTCACCCGGTCCCGGTCCCCGCAAGGTCTCTGCTCTCTGCCTGAGGCTGAGCAAAGGCGCTGAGTGGGTTAACTACTCATGGCTATGCAGCGCAAACCTCTCAGATGCACGAAGTCCATTAGCCTGGAAACCTGGGCGAGGAGACACTGTGCGTGCGTCTCCCAGCCCATGCTCTTGGGACATGGCAAACATCCGACCTCTCCTGGATGACTTTTCCAGGGTCAGCCTATTATGAACGAATGCTGACTAATTCGGTCACCCTCCCATTTCTCAAGTATGATTTGTGGCTTAATTGCAGCAGGAAAAAAATAATGAAAAGTGCACAGCCTGGGCCATATCCATAATTCATAACTGCAATAAAACCCTCGACATGCTGTCGTGACTTATGGCAGTCTTAGTGGCGTGCACCCTGGGGCCAGCAGAGGACCCAGATGTTTCCGTTACAGAGCATTTTAGGTTCACAGGCTGGAGAATCCGGGCTTCCCAACCATTAGGGCGAAGCTCAGTCCTTGTTGGAAGCAAAAGCCAGAGCCTTGGCTCAGGGCCCCAGGGCCCAGGAGGGGTGCTCACGCAGGCTGCCCTGGAAAGCTGGGTGTGTTGGAGCCTTGGAGGCTGGAGCCACCATCATGGGAGCAACTCAAAATATCTTAAACTTACAGAAGCCTCTCCTTATACAAGAAGGCTGGCCTGTCCCAGCCCCAAGAGAGCATAAGGATGATATATTGGTTAGGGGGTTCGAAATAGAAAACCCAGGTCAAATAGCTTAAACTATAAAGTGAATTTCTTGACTCACATAACTGAAAAGTCCAAAGATCATTCAGTCTTCAGGTGAGGCTTGATCCAGGGGCTCAAAGGTTGTCATCAGATAGATGGTATCTTCTATTTTTCTCTCTGCCTTCCACACTGGGCTCCTGGCAATTACAGGATTCTCTCTCACGAAGCCAAATGACTGCACTAGTTTCAGACCTTACAGCCTCAGAGAAAAGACTGCCTCTTCCTCCAAGCACTGAACAAAGGCCCAGCTCTCCCTGGCACCCACTGGGTCGGGTGTCCATTCCTACACCAATTAGCAGGTGAGGGGCAGGGAGGAGACCAGAGCACACTGATTAGCGAGGGCCAGGTGGACAGCCGGAGGTCAACTCCACATGCTCCGCATGTCTGAAAGCGGATTAAAGGCAGTTCCTTAACGGGGGGCCTGTTTCACCACACGCTGCAGAAATGGAGGTGCTGGCCCGCACAGGGCAGACGTCCACTACCTAGGCCAGAGCTGGAGAAACTAGGTCTGGGGGCCAAATCCAGCCCAACAAGTTGTAGCAGAGTCTGTTCATCTGGCCCGCAAAGCCTAATAAAATTTATTATCTGGCCCTTTTCGGAAAAAGTTTGCTGAGCCTTGACGGAGAAGAAGGCTAATTTTAGTGGGGGCCTTCTGAGATGATGGCAAAACACAAACAGTGGAAATTTCTAGTATCCAGGCACTTTTAAATCATAGTTGGCACCTGCTCCTGCCTTCTGCCCACACACTGCCTGGGCACTAAGGGGGGGCGGGGAGAGCAAGAGCACAAGAATGGTGGGTGGGTGGTTTGGGGGCTGCCAGGTCAGGGAAAGGGCACCTGGTCCTGCTGGCCGGGCAACTCCGGGAGAGTCACACACCTCTCCTGGCCAAGTGGATGTGATGGGCCTGGGGATGCCAAGGTCCTCTCTACATCTAACAGTGACTAGTATCCTTCTGGAACATTCCACGGAGGGAGACGGCCTCCCCTCCCCTTGCCCAAATCTGGCTGCAGGAGGGCGCCCCCACAGGCACGGCTAGGAGGCCCCATCACTGCTTGGCGGGAGAAGGGGGAATGCCCGCACTCTGTATGCCCGAGACCCCCTGTGTACACCCTCCCCCTCCCGCATGCCCCCTTACCCGCACCAGTGGGGACACAGAAAAGGCTGGGCTCTGATGTCAGGGGAGGCGCGCCTGCCACGGCTCCGGCGCCTCTCTCCATCTGGCTCCTGCTCAGAAGTGATGGTGGCGGTTTGCTCTCCTCTCAAGGAGGCCGTGGGGGGCCTGGCCTCTCCTGTGCACACTCCGAGGTGTCACACAGGCTGCAGAGTCCCATGTGCAAAAGATCAGGCCTCTGCATGGTGCATACCTGGCCACCTGCCTGGCCTTTTGTGGTCCTCTTCTTTAAACTGCCCCAGTGGAGGCAACACTTAGCATCAGCTGGATTTGGGGAAACAGTGGGCCCTCACTATCCTTCCATGAGCCCTCGAGATCCGCTTTCCCTGCACTCCAGCTGCCTGCAGGCTTGGCCGGCGGGGAGAGCTACAGGTGAAGTGCAGGGAAGATAACAAGATTGGGGATTCCTCCCTCCCCTGGGAGCCCCTTCCACATCGCTCTCTGCATGTTTGGGTATCTCCTCCCTCCCTTCCCCTCTTCAGGCTGGGGACTGGTCTCCTCCCTTGCTATGGCTGGCCCCTGGGGGCTGCACCTCCCCCTTGGGGGCTCCCTAGCCCCTGCCCACATGTCGCAACTAGTCCTTCATTGAACTCTCCTCAAATTACCCAAGGTAAGGGCACCATCGGTCTTTGTTAGGACCCTGTGTGATACAGCAACCAAGTCACCCAGAGCCTCAGATGGGCCCGGATGCCGATGGGCTGGAGAAGGCAGTATCCGGGAGGAACAAGGCCTGGCTCACACAGAAGCATCCTGGATTGCTCTGGTGGCCTGCACACCTGCCCAAATGCCTGCTCACAAAGGAGCCCCTGCAAACTCTTGAGGATGGCCAGCTAGCTAGAGCTACCCTGGCCTGCTGAAGGCTGCATGGCGGGGCCAAGTGTCCCCAAGGCTTGAGAATTGCCACAAGTTTGCTGAAGGTTCTAGCAAGGGACTTTTTCCTGATGCCTGCAACCTAGATTAGGGCAATATGCTTGGAGCCCCCCAAAGTCTTTCCAAGGAAGCAGCCACACACCCGCACCTCACTCAACAGGCAGACAGAGAGGGCCCTGCCAGGTGAGAGGGTTAGGGAGGCGAAAGATTCGGTTCTGTTTCAAAGAGTTTTCTGTCCATAGAGACAGACAAGTAAAGATTGAAGAGAAAATTCTAACACCGGCATGAAAATATTACAATCTAGAGAAAGACCGGGCATTAGGGAACACTCAGGCACTCAGAGGCTGTTCGGAGGAGGAGGAAACACTGGAGTGCCTCCTAGAGGGGGCAGCTGAGAGCTGGGACCAGGGGAGAAGCGAGAAGAGGCCTCCAGGCAGAGGGAGCTAAAGGCAGTGTTGAGAGGGAGCAAGCTCAGCTCTCCCACACGGGGACAGCCCCTGCCCTCCCGGTGATGACACTGTGGTACAGGCCCTGCTGGGATCGTTCCTGTCCTTTCTCTCACTTAGTCGTGTTCATCCTTCACTGCAGTTCTGAAGTCAAATTCTCCCAATCCTGATAATCTGGAACATTATTGTTCCAGTCTCTGGCATAGTGAGATGGCTGATTTCCTGCATTCCAGTTTCCTTTGCATTTATGGTTACAGATGAGCTCATTGCTCTCCGTGTTTGGACTAGTGCATCAATAAGGCTGGAGACAAAGGGTGATGCCCCCAAGCCTAAGCCATGAAGAGATAAGGAGCACATACTTAGCTTTAGAATTCTGCATTTTATTCTAAGTATTAATAATTTAGTTCTTACCTTTTACACTTGCGATTAAGAGACGGTGGCTGAGTTACAAAAGATTTATTCTCTATAGGCAGAAAAGCGTGTACCCACAAGCCCATGCACCTACAAAAATCCCTTTGGCACCCTCATGCATGTCCAGGCCCTGCATCTGCCGCACCGTGTGTGCACACATGTGCATGCCCCATGCAAGTGCACACACGGATCTGTGCACAGCAGCGTCTCGACCGCAGCATGTGCACCCGCTGCACGCTTAGGCAAGCTCACACTAGCACCTGTGCGTGCCAGGGTCACAGTATGGCTTTTAAGAGGTCCTAAGCTTATGGCGTGTCCTTGCGTCCCATAAGGAATTTAAAAGAAAAGGTTATTTTTCGAAATGTCAAAAAACATGTGGGTGCCGAAATCAAAGTAGCTTCCTTCTGAATTTTTCTGATTACAACTTGAAATGATTTATTTTTTCTGTATGTATTTGCTCATTTATTCATTCGTCTATTTGTTCCTTCATTCCAGTGCCCCTGCTTTGCTGGAGCCCTGGGTGCATGTGAAATCCTGCCTTCCAGAAGATCCAGTGATGATGCGCACACACGTGCTCACAACTACACACCTCACAATAAGCGAGTACTCACACGTGATCAGACTAGCACTCCCCACGTGCGCACACAGGCTCACATGCTCAAGCGTGCATGTACTCCAAGCCAAAGCCCAAGAAGGAATCCGGTGCTGGCGCCCTCACTGTCAGCTGCAGCCAGTATTTCTGTAGGACACCTCTCCTCCCTCCTGGTGTTTTGGCCACTGCAGCTTCCAAGCTCAGCAGGAAACCACATTGTGCTCACACATAGCCCAGCCTTGCAGACCTCAGCGGAGGGACAAAGTCTGGTTCAGAGAGACAAAGGCAGGGGCGGGGGGAATGGGGCCAGGGAGGGAAGGAGGAGACACATACTAGCAGGCCCTGGACATGCAGACCAGCCAGGGAGGATGGGCGATGGCCTTAGGCAACAGCCCAGGATGGCCAGCGGACCCCAGACAGAGATCAGCTCTGCTCTGATGTCTGATGGTGACCAGCAGATGCCCGCCTCAACCACCTGCACAGACCAGATCCCCCACCCAGACCAGGTTCTAGTCCAATTCATGAATCCCCTTTATAGCGGTAAAAGTTGCAAGGGCCTGGGTCCCACCCCCTGCGTTTTGTCTAATTCTTCTGGGGTGGGGCCTGAGCATCTGGGTTTATAAAACCTTCCCAGGTGATTCTTATGCACAGCCAAGGTTGGGGACCTCTGGCCTATAGGAACCTCGGCAAACAAATATCCCATGACGAGGAACTCACTACCTACACTGGCATCCCCTTTGCTTTGGGGACAAGTTCAGAGTTGAGAGCCTTTCTCCACAGCAACGTAGTTCCAAATTTCCAGAAAGGTGAAAGCAAGCCTAAGGAGTGCCCTGCCACTGTCATAGCTGGGAGGTTTCACTGTCCCTGCTGCCCACCTCCTGCAAGCCTGCCTGACTGCTCCAGCCCCCAGGCCCCTCTAAGGGCAGGGTGCTTGCTTCCTGTTCCTCACCTCTAATCCTTGTCCCCAGCACAATTTTGTCCCTTGAAGGTGCAAGCAGCTGGCACTTTGAGGCTGCAGGACAGGGTGAGAGAGAGAGGGCACAAGTCCAGGAGATGAGGGCTAGGAGGACCACTCTGGGCAGTCCCTCCACCGTGCAGAGCCTCCCTGCCCGGCCACAAGGCCAGGGTGATACACCCGCATGGCGCACACCTATGAAGGAATGTGTGAATGCTGAGCCCGCACAGAGCGTTCTCCCACCCCGCGCCGGGTGCCTGCCGGGCAAAGCCGGCTTCTCCAGGCAGCACAGCGGGCCCCGTGCCCAGAGCCGAGATGCCTTTAGAGGGCTCCAAAATGTCTTCATTTCTTTTAAAATCGGAAGAAAACGATGACTATGATCCAGCCTGGATTATGTTTGTCCTCATACCAATGACATTGTAAAATGTAAATTTTAATTTTTTTTATGGGGAGGGGGCCTAGGAAAGCCATGGTGCAGCCCTAGCCATGGGGGATGACATCCAGGCCCATAGGCGTACCCCAGGTGGCTCCCCACAGTACCCGTGGGCCGAGGCAAGGTCTACACCCAACAAAGCCAACTTCTAGCAGCGGAGATTCTCCAGCAAACTGAGGCAGGTAAAAGCACCAGCTCTGGAGTTACATGGTTCAAATCTGAGCTGTGTGACATAGACAAGTTGCTATGCCTCTCTGTGCCTCTGTTTCTGCTTCTGTGAAATGGGGGTGCTAAGACTCCTCTCAGGGTTGTGAGGATTCAGGGAGATGATGCATTTAAAGACCCAGCACCTGGGAGTTCCAGGGCTGTGGCCGTGCAGCAGGGAGCTCTCCCTGGGGCCCTGGGACGAGGCTAGGCCAGGCCATCTGCCCCTGAGCCCAGGGGAGACCCTCAAGCCCCTGCCTCCTTAGACCTGAGGAGGGGGCCGAGCTCCTGAGAGGCCCGGGGGGCTGCTGTTTGGCTTCTTTTCTTTGGCTCGTAAAGGCCTGAGGGAAGCCCGGGACATTTCCTTCATCCAGGGGCACCAGCTCCTCCGCTGACTCCTGGGCCCTGCAATGGAGACGGGGTGTCGGGCAGCTCTGCTCCTTGCTCCCCGGCTTTCATTCTGAGCACATCGCAAGCATTCACTGAGCAGCTGCTGAGTACTGGGGTGGAAGCAGGGCCACCAGCGGGGGTTTCTGGAACTCAGCCAGGCTGAGAGGCACCTGTACAGCCCGGGAGGGAGGGTCCCTGTGCTGCTGAGCACCCAGATGCTGGAGTCCCGACCGATGGGAGCTCGTTGCACCCTCATGCCAGCCTGCAAGATGGGTACAGCCATTGCTATTCTGCCCAGGAAGGAACGGATGCTCAGGTGGGAGAAGGGACTTCCTAGGGCCACGTGGCTGTCTGTGGTGGTGAGCCGACCTCTGTCCTCCCTCCGGTGCACATCACCAGTGTTAAAGCTGAAAGGCGGGTTGGAGCCTCCAGTGGTCCCAAACTCCTGACAGATGTGGAGGGCGGAAAAGTGACTCCCCCAAGGTGACACAGCAAATGAACAGGAGAAGGAAGCTGGGACTGAGTAACCCCTGACCATCCTGTTTCTCCCCATCAAGGCACAGACGGCTCCCTACTGTCCTCTGAGAACCTTCCAGCTGTCCGATGGCCGTCACACCCACAGGGCAAAGTGGAAGATGCCCTTTAGGACCCAGTGGGCTCTTACCCAGGATCTTCCCAAAGCAACGTTGAACCTGAGGGTGCTCAAAACACTTTGTGTTTCACAAAGCACACACACACCCTGTATTCATGCTTCCTCACCAGGCTGAAATACGTCATCTTTTTAGAAGATGGCTTTTCCGATTATAAATCTGTAAAGCAGAGTGATGCATAAACATGGAAAAACTACTCATAATCACACTCCCCAGCAGCAACTCCCCTTGTTAACGTGTGGGCATACTTCCATCTACTCCATTTGCTACTTATGTTTTTCACCTTTTATTAAAGCATAGCATCCAAACAATGTGTAAAGTGCACAGTCTTAGGGGCACAGCTCCTTAAGGTTTCGTCTGAATGTAGCCACTAGCCAGATCAGTACGGTGTGTTTCAGCACCCCTACAGGACCCCCACCCCACGCCTGGCCCCGGAGAACTGCTGCTCTAATGTCACTCACCATAGATGAGTGTCACTTATTTGAGAAGTTTGTGTGACGTCATCTGCGTCTTGCCCCTCTTACTCAGCGTAAGAGCTGTGAGGTTCCTTCACGCTGGTGCCTGTGTCTCGGTTTGTGCTCTTTCGTGGCTATTTTATTAGAGTGGTGCACCATTATTAATTTGTCCATTCTACTGCTGATGGAGATTTGGGTTGTTTCTAGATTGGGGCTATGATGAATGACACTGCTATGAAAGTCTTGCCTTTTGGAGGATTTCCCATAATGAATACATGTCAGTAATAAAAACATACATAATATACTATATATTGTATATTACACTATGTAATTAATAAACATATTAAGTCATATTAATGAAAGTATATTAATAAAAACTAATATAATTTTCATATTTGATGAAATCTTAGCTATGTATGCCATACTCACTTCATGTCACAACACGAGCATTTTGAAACCCTACGTCAGGCCAGGTGTGATGGCTCACACCCGTAATCTCAGCACTTGAGGAGGCCAAGGGAGGTGGATCACTTGAGGCCAGAAGTTCAAGACCAGCCTGGGCAACATGGCAAGACCTTGTCTCCACCAAAAAAAAAAAAAAAAAAGTCCCATGTCATTACAATCTCTCCCTAGTCATTATGCTTAAAGGCTCTATATGATCCTCAATTTTATGTTCCTATTTCATAGAAGGGAAAACGGAGGCTCCAGGAGAGTGGCGGTGAAGCCACAACTCAGGCTTCACCCCGCGCCCGCAGTGAGGAAGGAAACAGCGTAGAACATAAACGGTGCCCAAGCGCCTTCCCACGCAGCAGGGAAACGGCCCGCCGGGTCGCCGCGATGCAGGAGGCGGCGCCCGCGCCCGCCAGCAGGCGGCGCCCGAGCAGCGCGCACGGCCGGCCTCGGGCAGAGGGGCCGCGGGGGCCGCGGAGACAAACCAGGCAGGAGACAAACCTCTGACCCGGGTTTCTGGAAAAGCCCAGGGCGGAGCCGGCTCTGGCAGCGGATTAGGAGCTTTTCAAAAGACACACAGTCGGCTCTGCCTCCCCATCCGAGAGCGCCCTAAATTCCTACGCCCCTGGGCTTCCCCGGCCTCATGTGTCAGCCAGGAGGGCTGGGTGGGACGGCGGAGGGGGGCCCTCCCGGACCCAAAGCAGGGACAGGGGGTTCCTTAGGGACAGGGGGTTCCTTACCGTCCCGCCCCCTCTCCCCCACCCCAACGTTCCCGCCAGGGCACCTGGAGCCCAGCGCCTCGCCTTTGCGGCCCGTTCAGAGTGTGCTCGGCCAGCCCGCGGCCACACAGCCACCAGGTCACCCGGTCACCAGGTGTGCTGTCCTCGCCGGGTGCTCTTCCTCCCCCAGGAGACCAGGGCGAGGGGCGGCCAGTCCCAGGTCTCCCGCCCGCACCCGCCTCCCGCCCTCCTCTCCGAGTGTACAACTCTCCGAGATGTTCAGAGTAACTAGAGTCCCCTGCGATATGTAAGAGTGAACTTTGCAAGTTGCTCTTCTAGACACATTTGTGCTTTGGGTCAGAAAAAGACACTAAAAAAGCTTTAAGACAAAAGCCACATGGGTGTCAGAAGTGCACGTGGGTGTGTTCCAGAGCAAGCTGGGAAATCATCCACTGGGAGGGAACTCTGAGACCCGGGGGTCAGCAGCTGCCTGGGGCCGCACAGCAAATATGAGGCATTTTACTTCCTGGAACTGAAACTCTCACCTGTTGGGGTGGGGGGGTCTCCTCAGCCCCCTCTCTGTACTCTGGGGCTGTAGAAATGTCTTGTTTATTTTATTTTTGAGACAGGGTCCTGCTCTGTCACCCAGGCTGGAGTGCAGTGGCATGATCACAGCTTGACATAATCTCGAACTCCTGGGCTCAAGCCATCCTCTCAAAGTGCTACGATTACAAGTGTGAGCCACTGCGCCCAGTCCAGAAATGTCTCTAACCTTCACCCATAGGAAATCCACAAGACCAAATGGTGGGAAGTGGAGGGAGGGGAAATGAGAGCCTCACTCCCTGCCAGAGGAGGCTACGTTGGAAGGGAGGGCCTCTGTCCTGCTGCCTTCCTCCCCATGCCCGGGGAAGAATCCGACCCCTTCTCACAGGGGAGCAGTGAACTGATGGTTGGCACAGGCACCTGCATGCGTGGAATACCGATTATACAATCATGATTATTTTTGGTGTCATTAATATCACTGTGATTAACTCTCTAGCCCCCTGCCGGGTATTTGACAGTTAGCACTTCTGGCCCCACAGCAACCCTGCAAAGTACATACTGTCATCTCCTTACCGTGGAGGAGAAGACAGGTGGAGAGGCAAAGGAACTTGCCCAGACCCACACAGCCAAGAACAGAGGAGGTCGGTCCACACCTGATGCAATGCCGGGCTTCCTCCCGCACTGCTTGGCCGCAGTCCCCTGAGCAAGAGGGACCCTGGCTGCTCAAACCGGAGGTGTGGCGACTGCCCCTGCAGGGAGCTTCTGGATGAGGTCGGCAAGGCTAAGTGGACACACATATATGCAACATGAACAATGTGCACACACATGCACACAGTGGGAATCCTACATACCATAATTCTAGTCATGGCATCGAGTCCCTTCTTACTAAAGCACCGGTAAACACCTCAGTCAGATAAAAAGAAGTGCCTCCCTTTGCGCGTGGCTGGATTCCCTCTCTGTCTCCTTGTTTGAATTACGCACGCCCACATGTCTCTGGCCACTGCCACGCACATCCCTCTGGCTCTGCAGTGGGGTGAGCACCTCCTGAAAGGCTGCAATTCTCACCGTCTCCCGTCCCACTTGCTCAGGCACGCTGACGTGGCCTGGGCTGGCCTCCTTTGGCTGGTTCCCCATGCTAGGTCTGTCTGTCTCCACGCTGGGCTGGGTGCTCCTTGCGGTGGTGGGGGGGGGCTGCCTCATGCATCTCCCGATGTCTAGCGTCAGTCCCAGGCTTGGCACAGAGCGCCCAGATCCCCAGCCCAGGGACCCTCGGCTTTCAGTTGCTGTTGGTGGCAGGACTCTAGGAACCAGGGCAGGTTACTCCTTGACGCTGAGCTGCAAGTCTCTAAGTTAAGGAGGCTATGTCATAGCTGATTCAGCTGGTTTCTCTTTCTGGTAATTTCCGCAAGTTCTCTGATTCATTATGCTTACTCTTACCGTATGTGTGCATGTGTGTTCTTTCTCAAAAGTGCATGTGTGTGCATAAAAAGCCATTTAATATGCATAACATATGACATAGCTGCCATTGCATGCTAAGTCACTTTTAAATATATTTTTCTTCATGATAACTATATACTTCTTCATTTGTAGACTGCTTCATATAACTCTGTTTTGTGTTTGCTTTTTCATTGCTTGTAACCCTGGTTCACAAACACATCCGGGACTGTAGATATAAGGACGATAGCATTTCATATCATCAACCAGGAAAGACAGAGTATGCATAAATGCTATTGAAAGAACTGGGTAGCCACCAGGGAAAAACTAAGGTGGGAATCACAGCTCATAGCATATATCAAAATAAATTCCAAACGGATCAGATGTTTATATGCAAGAAAAACCTCTAAAAATGTTAAAATAAAGCACAGCATTTTTGTACATAATCTCAGAATGGGGAAGTCCCTTCTCTAGGCATGACACAAAACTCAGACAACTTAAATGAAAAGATTGTTCAATCCTCATAAATAAAATTTAAAACTGCATTGGGGGACCAAGCTTGGTGACTCATGCCTGTAATCCCAGCACTTTGGGAGGCCAAGGCAGGAGGATCACTTGAGGCCAGGAGTTTGAGACCAGCCTGGGGAACAAAGTGAGACCCCTTTACAAAAAAAAAAATTTCTTTAATTAGCCAGGTGTGGTGGCTGACATCTGTAGTCATAGCTACTTGGGAGGCTGAGACAGGAGAATTGCTTGAGCCCAGAAGTTTAAGGCTGCAGTGAGCTATGATTGTGCCACTGCACTCCAGCCTGGGCGACAGAGCAAGACCCTGTCTCTAAAACAGTAAATAAATAAATAAAACTGCATGGGAGAAAACTTAAATAAAGTCAAAAGTCAAGCAACGAATGGGAATATATTTGCAACTCATATCACAGATGAAGAGACAATTTCCTTACTATTTAAAAACCTCCTACAAATCAATGTGACTAAGAACTCAATAGGAAAAAACGGGTCCAGGACATGAACTACCTGGGCTCAAATCCCAGCGCTGCCAGTTACTGCCTGTGTGTCCTTAAGCAAGTTACCTGGTCACTCTGGACCTTGGTTTCCTTGCCCATGGAAGCGTTCTGGCTGTGGAGTTGTTGTAAAGATCTCTAATATCACCACTGTTTACATGACTGTCCACTCTCCTGCAAGACTGGCAGCTCCCTGGGGTCTAGGGCTGGGCCCAGCAAAGACCCTCCTGGCACGCAGCTGCGGTTGGTGAATCATGCTGAACTGAGCTGGTCTTGGGCCAGGAATGGCCAGCTGGGTCATGATGAGGGATCCAATTCTGGTTCTTCGGCCTAAGGCTCAGCGCTGCCCGAGTCACTGGCAATCCCTGCTGAGGTCCCCACTGCGCGCTCAGGTTAGAAGGAAGGAGAAAACACGACAAGGACTTCGAATGGCAAATGCAGGTCTCTGTTGAACAGTACAGCTACGTGGCCCTGGGTGGAAGTTAAAATTCATAGACTGTTAATTAGCATGTGGAACAGGGAGTTTCTAAACAGCTTTGCAGCGAGGCAGCCGGCAGGCTGAGCGCCAGCACTTAAAAGCCTGCTTTAAAGGGTTGGGGGGTGGGACGAAACAGCCAGGACCGTTCTGCTGCTTTTTACATCACGGCAACCCGAGTGCCCTGCTGCTGGGACGTCATATGGAAATAGAGCCATCTGCCCTCTCGGTGGGCTTTGAAAGGACTCGAGGCCCTGCGACAGCACAGGAGGGTGGAGAGAGACGGAGGGAAACCGTCTTCACAGGATGGACACCCCTTTTCCTGCCAGCTTTCAAAGCCACACCTGCTTGCTTGATGCGCCAGGACTCAGTTAGATGTCGTGCAGTAAGGAGACGGCCGTGGCCTTGATTCAGAGAAACGGTTGCCTTTGGCCTTTGCCACAAAGTTAATATTTCTGGGGACCTTGAATCCCACATTTGCAACTCAGTGATCCCCACTTCCTTCCTTGGGCCTCAGTTTTTCCTCAGTAGAGGGGGGCCCAGGCTCCATCACCTGCTAAGGCCCTGCAGCTGTGTGACTGCCACAGTCCTTGAGCAATCTGCTGAATGACAGCTGAAGGAAACACGTAGGTCACAGGCCTTTGCAGTGACCCTGGTCCACAAGCCACGATCATGGTCTTGGACAATCAAAGCTGGCTGGGCTCTTAGAGATTCAGCCATTCACTCAAGAAGTATCTGTTGCGCTGGCTGGGGCCAGGCACTGTAATAGTCTCGGAGCAATGGAGTGAACAAAACAAAGTCTCTGCACAGATTATATAAGATAACACATACGAAATGTTTAGCACAGGCTGCCTGACACACGGTAGGAATTCCCTAAATGCTAGTTGTCTCATCAGCAACCATCATCATCATCGGCAACACTGATCTCTCTCCCCCCATCTAATTCTTATTCATCCTGCAGGGTCACCTCCTCCAGGAAGTCTTCCATGACCTTGCTCTGGGATCTTAAAGCAGCTGCACAACTTTAACCCTCCCTCAATTACTCACCTACCCCTTCCTCCCTGGGGGCCACAGTCTGGTTCCTCTTCTCTCCACCTTCCCCGCACCTAAGTCAGGGCACACCCCACAATAGGCTTTCCTTGGACGAATGAAATTGAGCTGAACTTAGTAAGTGTTACTTGAAACTGACTCTAAATATAGGTGGTAAGGGAAACAAGAGAAATACTACAAGAAAAATATAATTCCTGCTTTCCAAGAGGTAAGATTCTCTGTGGGAAGAAAGAGGTACACCAAGATTTGTTGAGATAGATAGGTATGAGACCCATGTTAATCTCCCCATTTGTAGATTATAAAACTGAGTCTCAGAGAGGTTAAGTCAGTTGCCCCAGATCACCCAGCAAGGAAGTGGCAGGCCTAATCCAGAACTCAGGCCTGTGACAGCTTCCCTGGGTCCTGCCAAGCCTTGGAGGGACTCACCATCTCTTTTTCCTACTTTTACCTTATGGCTCCATCTTGGGCAGCCCCAGCTCAGACACATTTCACCAGCGTCTTTTTCCACCTACATCCCAAGTCCTGGGTCCAGCCAATCACCAGGGCCCCTGCCCAGGACACATGAAGTTCAAAGGGGGAATTTCTGTGTCTCCCAAACTCTGCATTTAAAGTCAAGGACTTAGCTGTGTTCTACACTGCGGTAGCAGCCGGAGAGTCCATGCTGAAGAAAGCAGCCGATGTCCCTGCCGTCCTGGGGCGGGTGCGGGTGTGGGTGTGGTTGTGGGTGTGGGTGTGGGTGCGGGTGTGTACACACAAGAAGTGAAAAGAGGGAAATAACAGGAGTGGGCTTTGAAGAGGGTGGTCTGGGAAGGCCTCTCCAAGGAGGTGATACTGAAGCCACCTCCCAGACTTGACTGCAGACACTCCCACCCCCACGGCGAGTTCTCGTGCCCTGGGTGGGACCCTCACGCTCACTGCAGGGCAGCGTGCACACCCGTCCCTGGGACCTTGTCAGAGGCGGGTCGAAGGCAGCGGGGCTGGGGCGGGGCCTGAGACCCAGCATTCCTCACGAGCTGCTGGCTGGGGCTTAGGCTGCTGGCCTGCAGACCCCACTGAGCAGCGGGGTGTTAAGAGACCCCCATGGCGTTCTTCTTCCCCAAGTCTTCCCTTCTCGCCTGGGCTCCCTGTACAGCCACCCTCCCTTCTCCCTCCAGACCCCCACTTGCATTTGCTCTTGGGGGGCACTGGGTGTCTAGAGCTGTCTGGAGTCTCCCTTAAATACCCTGAAGACTTTCCAGTTTTTGATATGGAAATTTTTTCAGTCTTATGTAAAGTGACAGAAAGGAAGGTCCAACCCCCTGCAAACCACCCTGCCAACACTACATTTCCAGCCCGACTGCCCCCCCTAAACTCCTGCTACACAGAAACGTAGAGCCCCAATGTCCCCGTTCTCCAGAGCGCATCATCACGGTTAAGAGGGGAGTTCTGGAGCCAGGCAGCCTCGGTGGGAATCCCGGGTCTGCCCTCTACTCCTTGTAAGTTACATACCCTCAGTATCCTCACCTGTAAAATGGGTGTAACAGCAGTATATCTGCTTCCCAGGGCTGTTAGGAGAGTTCGTGAGTACATACTAGGAAAGCACAGAGACCAAGACAGCATGTATTAAGCACCGTGAAAGGTTTGTTAGAAGATTGATTAATTACATCACACCTCATGACACCGCAAACCACAGCCCATTCATGGTCACTGCCCTCAGCAATGGGGTGTCCCCTGTCACTTGTTCCAGCACTTTTCTTCACAGCCATGACAGCTGGTATTATGCTCATTTCATAAATGAGTAACCTCAGGCTCAGAGACGTACGTTGCACAGCGATGTCAAACTGGTTATAAAGCACGTGAGGGCACAGGATGACTTATGTCCAGTCCTGAGCACTACACTGGGAATAAAACCTAACTCAATTAATATTTGCTGGGTGCATAAATAAAAGAACGAATAAATTACCCACAGGGCCGCTGCCAGGTCATGGTGGAGCTAGGACCTGACCCCAGATGGTGTGATCACAGCAAAAGTCAGAACCAGCCTCCAAGGCCAAGGGGCTGACAGCAATGGGAGGATTAGTCGCTGAAGGTTAAAGTGCCCACAATGTCCAGTGCTTTCAACAGCACCTGGAGCATAGTGACCACTGATAAATATTCAAGGGAGGGAAGGAAAGACTGAATTAATTCCCATCAGAACTTCTGTTTTGTTCATTCAACCAAATGTCTATTAAGCACAACCAGGCGTGAGGTCCTGTTCTTTCTTGGTCCTGGGAGAAGAAAGCAGATGAAAATCCTCGCCCTTTTGTAGCTCGCATTCTAGTGGGCAGAGGAGAACAGTAAACAAGATTTAAAACGTAAATCACACTGTAATGTGGCACTGGTAAGTGCCATTGAGAAGTGTAAAAGTAAGGAAGTCGTTTACAGAGCAGGGTCAGGGGCACCTTCTTGTGCCTTTCGCAGCTGTAAATTCCCATGTCGAGGTGCTCTACTTGGGCCCCTTTCAATTACAGACAGAAAAAGGAACAGCGACCGTTCAGTGAGTGCCTGTCAGGTGCCAGGCAGATCGCATCGTCATCTCAGGCGATCCTCATAGCAACCAGTATGACCGTTCCTGGCCAGCTCCCCAGTTCAGGTTTAAGTATGTTAAGGAAACTTCCAGAAGTCATGCTATTAGTAAGGGACGGCATCAGTTATTTTCTCTCAGCTTTATATCCACCTGTCCTTGCTGTGTCCAGGGGTGCTGGGGCCAGGGTGTGCAAACATCATTCCCCAGACCCCGAGCCGCAGAGCTTCCTGCTGGGCTCTGCCAGGAGGGGACCCTGGCATGAGACTGGGTGGTGGCGGGAAGCGAGGGGCACAGCCTCCTTCCCTCTACCCATTGTTCCTACGGGCACCGCCAACACCGGCCCTTCGCTCTGACTCCACGATCGACGGCCTCCTTGTTCCTTCCCTTGGAAGAACCAGCAGCAACGTGGGAATACATGGGGCGTCCCAACTCCACAAGTAGTCCCACATTCCTGGCTTCAGAGATCCCCCAAACTCAGTCCTCTTGTGTCCCCTTTCCCCCCCGGTGGCCGCCACTTCCTGCACAGATCTCTGGGTTAGCTCATCGCTCCTTCCTGCTCTTTCAGCTCTGCACCTCCTGGGAGGTCAACTCCCACATTAGTCCCCCACCCTGGAATGCCCGGTGTGGCTTGTGTCCCTGGACACACCACAACTGGTACAATACACCCCAGGAGAAGTCCCAGAAGAGAGACCCAAAAAGCTGGATTTTTGAGTCAGATTGACTATGCCCTTGTCTTGGAACATAGCACACTGGGGACCCTTGACAGTACAGTGGCAATCCTATCACCAAGTCATCCTTGGGTTGCTTGGCATAAAATGCCTTTGTAGCACTTACTGCCGCCTGCAATGATCTTGCTCGTTTGTTCAATAGTTTAAATCGCCGGCAAGTACGCATTTGTGCATGGACCGACTGACTGAACTCTGACAGGCACTGTGGCCCTGGTGGGGCACTGGAAGCCACATCTGTCTGAGTTCCATTCCAAGGGAAGGATCATGTGAACTGTCAGACCAAGCGGTGACTTCCAGCTTATCCTGAGCCTGGGTCACCAACCTAGAAGAGGGAAGTAAAAGCTGGTGGCACACAGGCTGGGGGTCAAACGCCTCAGCTTCATACCCTGGCTCAACCACCGAGGATTACTTAGGAATCTAAGCGTTTCAGTTAACTCCTCTATGCCTCAGTTTCCCCACCTGAAATGGGGAACTACCTCTATGGATCTTTGTGGGGATAAAGTGTCATTGAGCTATTATCGGGCTATTATTAGGAAAATCGTATCAACTCAAGGATTCCAGGAATCCTGGTCTTGGAAGATAAGAGACACCGGCTCACAAAGACAATAATGAACTTGAAATTAACATTCACTCCTGCGTCAGCCGGTTCTTTCTGAGCACCAACCCACTGACCGTCCTTCACTTCTGCCTCCGACACACCCAGCGTCCTGTTCTCCCCACCTCCATCCCCAACTCTAGGTTCCTGGGTCCCGATAAGAAGTCATGTGACCCTGGGACAAAGCACTTCATCTCTGACCCTCTGTTTTCTCATCTATAAAATGGTAATGGGAGAATTAAATGAGATAAGGTCTGTTAAGTGCCCGCTGGGGAGGGTGGTACACAGTAGGTCTAGTTAATTGTAGTTTCCGCCTTCCCATGATGCTCTCTTGTGGGGCAGGGAGAATGGAAGGGCATGGGGAGAGAGCCCATCTCTCATTCATTCATTTGATAAAGTGCTCACTGTGTGCGGTGCGGAAGGAGAACCCTGGGGGATCGTCATCATCGAATCTAGCCCTATAGGCCAGAGCTGGAGTAACCACAGGCCTCACCGCCAAGGGCCTGCCGTCCGGGGCCAGGCCAAACAGTAAAGGCAGCAAGTGCAGGCGGTGCTGGAAGAGAGGCCTCCCCTGGGCTGGGGGAGCCCTCAGGAGGATGTTCTCCTGGGTCTTGGAGGTTGAGTAGGAGTTTTCAGAGCCTATGAGAGCATTCTAGAGAGAGAGGGCACAGCATTGTAAAAGCAGGAAGGATTCAGACAGGGGACTGCGTGTAACTCAGCCTGGAGGAAAACAGGGTGGGAGGGGACCACCACGCAGGGGCTGAAATGCTGGGCTAGCGTGGATGGGAATGTTGGAGGGCTGGGGAGAAAGG
>RJWJ010022219.1:0-27071 GCA_004363605.1 Indri indri | reverse complement strand
TGCAAATCAAAACCACAATGAGATATCACCTAACCCCAGTGAGATTGGCCTCTATCAAAAGATCCCAAAACATCAAATGCTGGCGAGGATGTGGAGAGACAGGAACACTCTTACACTGCTGGTGGGACTGCAAATTAGTGCAACCTCTGTGGAAAAGAATTTGGAGATACCTCAGAGAGCTAAAAATAGAAATACCATTTGATCCAGCAATAGCACTATTAGGCATCTACCCAAAAGAGCACAAAACATTCTATGATATAGTCAATTTATTTTTGCCAGAGACACCAATAAAAATCAATGAAGAAAGGAAAGTCTTTTTAACAAGTAATGGTGGAACAACTGGGCAAACAAACAGGGATAAAATGGACCTTAATCCCTACCTCATGCTATAAGCAAAAATTACTTTGAGTTGAATTACAGACCTAAAAATGAAAGCTAAAAATTAAAAAGCTTCTAGAAGAAAACAATAATGTCTTCATGATCGTGACTTTGGCACTGATTACTTAGGAAACAAAAAGAAATCATAATAAAGGAAAAAATAATAAATTGTCCTTTAAGTAAATTAAATTTATGCTCATCAAAAGATACCACTAAGAAAATGAAAAGACACACTGGAAGAAAATATTCACAATGCCTACATTTGACAAAATATTCTTACATAGAATATATAAATTCCTGAATCTACATAACAAAAAGATAAGTAATCTAACATGAAAAAAATTAGCCAAAGACTTGAGTAGGTACGTCACAAAGACAGACATATGATTAGCCAATAAGCACATGCAGAGGTTCCAATTATCAGTAGTAATCAGGAAAAGTGAAGTTAAAATCATAATAAGATACTACTATAGCTAGAACGGCTAAGATTTTAAAAGACTGATAATACCTAGTGTTGGTGGAGATCTTGAACAATAAGAACTCCCATAGTTGCTGGTGAAAATGTAAAATGTTGCTGGTATTGCTGTCGTATCATAGTGGAAAGATTATGGAAATCTTTCATAGCAAAAAAAAAAAAAAACTAAAGATTTCCACAAATAGTTATTTAGTATAGTAAAATAGTAAAGACCCGAAAATTTAAATGTTTCACAATAGAGAAATGTTAAATAAAAAGCATGGTATATCCTTATAATGATTTGATGAAATTTTTATGAAATGGAGGAATTGTTTATGAAATATTGTTATATAGAAAAATCAGAATATTAAACTGTCCGTATTGGGGTAAAAATAATCATAGAAGGAAGAAAATTATGATTAAATCATAGTATTTTTACCTCCACCCCTTTCTGAATCTTCCAAGTTTTCTACAGGCACAAAGCATTATGTCTTCTTTTTTTTTGTTTTTAAAGACAGGATCTCACTCTGTTGTCCAGGCTGGGGTGCAGTGGCACTATCATAGCTCACTGTAGCCTTGAACTCATGGGCTCAAGCAATTCTCCTGCCTCAGCCTCCCAAGTAGCTAGGACTACAGGCATGTGCCACCATACCTGACTAACTTTTTTATTTTTTTATTTTTTATAGAGATAGGGACTCACTGTATTGCCCAGGCTGGTCTCAAACTCCTGACCTCAAATGTTCCTCCCACCTCAGCCTCCAAGAGTGCTGGGATTACAGGTGTGAGCCACTAGACCCAACCACCCAGTCAGAAAAAAAAAAGTTTATTTAGATGTTTATTTTAAAATAATGATTATTTTGAAGAATTATATAGGATTGAATGATAATGACTATGAAAATATTTAGTTTAGGATTTGGACACATTATAAATTGACACTTGGAAATAGTTTTACTATTATTATTAGGTCCACATTCAGTCCAGTTCTTACTTTCAGCAGGAAAGTATGTGAGTTCAGAAGGAACTAGAGAAAACAATGGATTCAAAAGATAGTATAAAAATAGAAAATGTGATATTTTTCAGACAAATGAAGCTTAGCTCTTTAACCACCAAATTTTTTATTTTAAATTTTGATGGAACTCTTTCTAACATATACATCATACATTCTTGCTTACTAGACATACTATAGTGATCAAATCCCAGCTCTCCTACCTCCTAGATGTGTAAGGTAGGGGAATTTATGTAATAGCCTCTCTGCCTCTGTTTTCTTATCTGTACTATGGGGGTAATATGATAACCTCTCTCATAGTATTGGTAGGTATGAAAAGGATAATTTATGAAAATACTAGGTACAAAATAATATGTATTAGTTGCTATTAATATGATTACTACTACAAAGAACACATGACACATTAGGCATTCAATAAATTTAATTGACTCAACTTTTAGTAATATCCTCAAAGTCTTTCTGAAATCTGTAAGACATTTTGCTCTGTTAAACAGTTTCAGATCACTCACTAGTCCTTATAGCTCCTCTCTCTGCCTACTTTTTGTTATTCTGCTACTTAGTGTTTCTAGTTCTAGTAGTCCCCTCCCCTTTACAACCTGCTTTTCTAATTTTCTGTCAGATACAAAGCCTGTTTAAATCAATAAACTTTCAAGGAGTACCTGGGGTATTTTTATAGCAACTGCATAAATTAACATTTACTCTTTATTTAGTCATAAACTTTTTCCTATCCAATTTGTATCTCTAGGATTATGGCTTTACTTAAGATAATTTAGTTTGGTGAATGTCTACTTCCAGATTGATAGTAGTATTTATATTAATCAATATTATAAGTGTATTGTGATTATAAATAGAAATTTAAAAATTGGATGAGCATTAAGTTAAATGTCATCAAGTTAAACTTTCAGTGAAGTAAGAAATAGAGCAAATAATAAACCTTGCAATTGGTGCTCAAAACCCTATGAGCAATTGAAATGATATTAATGCAGAATAATTCAGTATGTAAAAATCTGAGTTCTGAGTTCTACTCAAACTCTGTCATTGACTTAGTTCTGTGACCTTGAATAAATAGCTTAAACCCTTTGAACTCACAGTTTCTAATTTATAAAACATAAGAATTGCGCTAGGTTATCACAAGGGGCCTTTTCAGTTACAAAATTCTATGATTTTTTTTTTTTTTTGGACCTACAGCAAGTTTATTGGTACCAATTGTATAAAGACGGGATGAAAAAGAATATGAACTAAGATGATGTGGTCATTGACAATAGTTCTCAAGTGTTTCTGGGTATAGAGAATTGCATTAAAGTAGAAACTATGAATACCTATTTACAAAAGAAAAAGTACATGAGACTATCCAACAAGGATAAAAAAACCATAATGAAGGACATTTTACAAATGCCATAGGATTGCAGACTGACAAGTAGTGAGAATTACAAAATGTTTATTAATCTGTTTTGCCTATCTTATATTTGTCAGGAAAGTCACAGAATAGAAACCAAGAAATATTAGAAATAAGAGAAAAATATAATGCTTGTTATAAGAAGGAATTTGATACCATTGAACAAATCATTTACTATTTAATACATAATACTGTATTTTTATAAATAAGTATAAAATTTTAAATTTATAGCATCTCCTTAAATATCTTTTGAAAGCCAATAACCGTTTCTCCTGAAAAAAGATTTGATTAAGTCTTTTTTAAAAAAACCCTTCTAATTCTTATTATTTATGCTCTATTTTCAGATGAAATTGTATCATTTATTAAAGTAGCTATTTGCTATGAAAATAATAAGAAAAGGGATTTTATATCTTTCCACCATTCGTGTTTACTTATCCTTGTATGTCAATCAGTTATTGCTCCTTATTTTTTCCTGTATCACTTGTTTAAACAAATTTTCAGAATAATTGACATAACATGGACATGGGAAAGTAGTTTTCACAAAAGAAAAAGCCCTTTTAAACGTATAGCAATTAGGAAATAAAAGTTACCTACAAAGTGCTAGCAAAATTTATTTTTTTATTTTTTTGCTGTTGTATTTTCAGGTTTAACTGAACTGAATGACAGTCCAGTTCCCCCGGAACTTGAGCGCTGCAAGTCTCCTACTTCAGGTAAACATGAGTGGTATTTTTCAGGTTTCTGGTAATTCACTGCAGTAATCAATTGCTTTATTTTTATAATTCTTATGTGCAATTTATAATTTTAGTAATTAAGTGTAATTCCATTTCTCAACTTTACCATATATTTGATCCCCAAAATCAAATAGAAATAAATGTCTTTAAAAATATTTCTGGCCCAAAATAAAATTAACATCAGAGATGTAAGTACAATGCTTTTAAAAATATTTTCAAGGAGGGTATTTCACAGATACATGAATAATGCTTAGTAAGTATCAAATGCAATTGGTAATATATAGAAACTTTGTCATCTATGGCTGGAGCTAAATTAGTGGGCAATAGACACTACATGTCGGGAGCAAATGACACCATTGCTCTGGACCACGGTTTGGTAATGTGTGTATTCATTGAGAGAGAAATAAAAATGATAATGTAATATGGTGTGAAGTAAAATGTCAAGATAAAGTGTGTGCCCATTAAAGTATACAAAAACTTAGGAATAAAGATTCCTAAGAATAAGGGTTTAAGGTACTGTATGTTTAAAAAAAAATAGTTAATAGAATTTTGGGGTGGTGGGATTATGAATGATTTACCTATTTTTTCAAATTTTTATTTATCTGAATATTCTGGCTTTTATATAACGTATATATGCTATTGTGCAAGTTTTTAAGCACCAAAAATATTAGGTATATCTTTGATACTGAACTGTAGATCTGTTTTTATAGAGTATCAAAAAAATTGTAATTCATTTTCACATGCATTATTTTTATTTGAACTTACATTTATAAAAATATAATGTCTTTATAAAGCAATGAATTTGGACTTCAGAAAAGTAATTTTGAATTGCAACATTTCTTCAATTTATTCTATTACTTAAAAGCTGTTAGTTCTTTATCCTCATTCTTTAGGAATCTAGGTACCTGAATCTGATTGTGTCCTGTATAAATTTTTCTTTTCAATTGTATCTTTTCAATCCTTATTTTATTACTTTTATTTTGAAAACTTTTCATATACTTTTCCTTTCTTTTGCATTCTCATTGGCACCATCCTAATTTAGGTATTTATTACACCATAACTAGAGTATCACAAAAATGTTCTAGCTGGTGTCTCTGCTTTCTATCTCTCCCTCTTACAATTCATTTTGCATGTCTTGTTGCGAAACTAATATCCTAAAATATTATTTTGATCATATTTTACCACAGTCATAAATCTTCAACATAAAATGTAATTCAATGTCCTATATCAAATTTATATAACTTAACCTACTTTTAAATTCTCATCCATAATCTGAATTTGACTAATAATGCATTTATATGGTTGAAACATCAAAAAGAAATTGAATAAAACTCTCCCACTCATGCCCCCTATGTATTGTTACCATCCTCCTGAAAAATAAACGTTATTATTAGCTTCTTATTTATCCTTCCAGATAATTTGTGTTTGTAAATAAACCAAAAAGGCATATATTCTTTTTTGTGTGTCCTGCTTTATGTGCTTTACTATATCATGCTCATTTCACTTTACAGTGTATCTTGTCTTTCCATGTCCTTATATAAAGCGCTTCCTTTTTTATACTCATATAATACTGAATTGCATACATGCACTGTAATTTATTTAATCAGTTCACCTGTTAAAGGACATTTAGTTTGCTATCAATGTGTTATTATAAACAACGATGCAATGACTAACCTTGGTGTGTACCTCATCTTAAATGTGCATAGGTATATCTATGTATAAATTTTTAAAATTGGAGTTGCTAGGTCAAAGAGTCTATGCCTGTCTAATTTGTATAGCTACTCCCAAATTGCTCGCCTTAAGATTTGCAACAGTCTTCTCTTCTTCTAGTGATAACTTGCAAACATTGGTTATCAGTTTTTTTGCAGGTATAATAGGTAAAAAGGATATGTCCGTGTTTTATATTAATAATTTACCTTTCTCATAAGTGATGTTGAACACCTTTTTCTATGTTTAAGAGCTCTTTAATTTTTTTTTCTGCAAATCATCTATGCATATACTTTGCGCATTTTCTGTGGATTCATTTGTCCTTTTCATATCAGTTGGTAGAACCTCTTCATAAACTAAGTAGATTATCCCTTTACGACATGATATCTAAATATTTTTCTCAATTTAACTTTGCTTGTAGTATTTTTTTCCTTGAGCAATTTTTTTGTAATCAGACATCAATCTTTTCTTTTAAGGCTCTTTCTTTATGCCCTACAGCTTTTGGGATTATCTACTCTTTAAAGTTTTAGTAAAATTCCCCTATCAAATCATTTGCCCTATAATTTCTTGTTTTGTATATTTATACTTTAAAGAAAAATATTTTCATTATTTGGTATTCTATTTCTCCTTAATTGGGCTATCTAACAATTGATCTATTTATCTTTTATTTAGCCTCAAGCAATAAGTTTAACTTTTTTGTTAAGTTATTAATTTCTGCTTTGATCTATATTAGTTACTTCTTCTGCTTTCCTTTGTCTCATTTTATTTTTCCCTTTTCAACTTTTTGTGGTATATGCTTAATTCATTTATTATTTATTACATATCAATATAAGTATTCAATGATAAATTTCCCTTTGAACTCTGCATTAAATGTATCATATGGTTTTCAATAAGTTGGGATTTTATTAGCATCATTTTCTATATAGTAGGCAATTTGCTTATATTTTTTTGACCCAAAAGTTATTTAAAGTAAATATGTAGCATTAAATAGCTATAAATGTTACCTAGTTATGTTATGTAAGTCTTTAAAGTCCTTACTTACATTTGATTATTTTACTTGTCAAGGATGAAGAATAGGTGAATTAAAATATTCTATTAATAATGTATTTCTGGCTCTTTTTCTTTGTATCTGCTACGTTTTTATTTTTAAGAATATTCATGCTGGCTTATGTTTAGATATTCAAAAAGTATATCCACATTTTAAATTACAACCTTTACCATTAATCACCACTGTTCATTTCATATTAAATGTTGTTCACCTGAATTCCACCTTGTTTACTGTTAATACCACAGCTCTTGGGTATTTTATTTGGAATATTTCTGTGTACCTTGGCCCTACCTCTTTTTGGGTAAATATTTTTGCTGAGGTTTAGTATAAAAGTCTCATAGTACATAAATCTAAAGGATTCAGCTAGATTAGCTCTTACAAATGAATATACTGTGTAAACAACACCCAGATCAAAATAGAGAACATTACTAGAACCTCAGAAGCCTCCCCCATATACCTCTCATCCACTGACCTCCACAAAGGTACCTACTATTCTGATTTTAAACACTATAGATTATTAGTATTGTGGGTTTTATCACCATGAATTAGTTTGCAGGATTCTCACATGAATGGAATTATACAGTATTTATTTTTGGTTTCTTGTTTATTTTGCTCGACATTATATATATGATAATTATCCATGTTGTGTGATTTTATTGCTGTATAATATTCCATTATATGAATATACCTCTATGCAGTTTATTGTTACTGAACATTCAGGTGGTTTTCAGTTCAGGACTATTGTAAATAAAGCCGATATGACCAATCTTGTACATTTTTAATGCAAATATTAATTCATTTCTGTTGCATATGTATCTAGGAGTGGAATTTTGGGGTCATAGGGTATGCATATGTTTAGCTTTAGTAAATAATTCCAATGAGTTTTCTAAAGTAGTTGCACCAATTTTACTTTTACTGACTATTAAGAGTTCCATTTGTGCTGCATACTTGCCAGTGTTTGATGTTGAGGTTTTCTTTCCCCATTTTAGTCATTCTGAAGTGTATGTAGTAATATTTCATTGTGGAATTTAATTCAAGTGTGTACTCCTAATATCTAATGATTTTAATGATTTCTTATGTTTATGGGCTATTTTAATATCCACTTTTATAAGATATATAAGGGGTTTTGCTCATTGTTATCAGGTTGCCAACTTTTCTTACTGATTTCTTATTTATAGGAATTCTCTGTGTGTGTGTGTGTGTGTGTGTGTGTGTATGCTAGATAGAAGTCTTTTGTTGGATATACATAGTGCAAAATATCTCCTCCCACTCTGTAGCTTGCCTTCATTGTCTTAAAATTAGTCTCTTAATGAGAAGTTTTTAATGCTAATGTAATGTAATTTACCAATCTTTTCTTTGTTAGTGCTTAATGTGTTTTGTTTAAAGAAAACATTTGTCCACCCCAAGATCATAAAGCTATTTTTCCATATTATCTTCTGGAAGTCTTATCGTTTTACCTTTCATATTCAAATTGAAGTTCCATTAAGAATTTTTTCTGCATGTAATGTGAGGAAGGAGTCAAGGTTTATTTATACCATTTAGGTATCCAATTGGTAGGTATCCCCACCATTTATGGGGAAATTATCATTTCCCCCACTACACTAAGGTGGTACTTTTGCCACAAATTAATGAACTTTACCATATGTGTGTATGTGTGTGTTTATAGACTTTATGTTCTATCCCACTGGCATGTTTACCTATCATTTATCTGAAACCACACTGTTTTAATTGCTGTAGCCTTCCGGATCCTTGAGTGAGGACTTTTGACTGAATCCAGATTTTACAGAACAAATCCTTTCACTAAAAGGGGCCACACTTGGGGATCTGGAGGGCCACACGTGACCTCGAGGCCACAGGTTCCCCAGTCTGTGGTGTTAACAGTCATCTTTTCCTTGTTCCCAATATTAGGGATAAGGGTTTTAATATTTCATAATTAATTATGATAATTGCTGTAAGTTTTCAGTAGACATCTGCTTTTATCCCTCTGCCTATGATGCTTCTCCTTTTATTAAAGTTAAAGCAGATCTTGGACCACCACCACCACCACCCCTTTTTTTTCTTAATTGCAAGACACATTCAGAGGACTTTGCATGTAATTAAGAAGTTTGCTTCAATGCAGGAAAGTTTTGACTACTGTTGAATTATGATACTTGGGGCAAAAATGATGGACTGTGATAAGATTTGCTTATCACTTCAATACTTGATACTTTGATACTTGTTTACTGGACAGATTCCACTCTTCATTAGTAGCAACTTTAAATTCTAAGGAATTATAATTGAGGAATGAGATTTTTTTTTCTTATGACAGCTTTGTAATCATTAAATGTTATATTTGTTAAAATATGTGAAATGTATCTTTCTAGGAAAAGTGCCAGCAGAGTTTACTGTATCTCAAGAACATTGGAAATAATTAATATTTGCTGATTTCGTTCATTATGAAAAAGAATGATAATTAATTATTGTTATATTAAAGGGTCTTTTTAAGCCCACAAAGAAGAATATGCCCAATACTATTTCCAAAATACAACAGTAACATATGTACTGAAAACTACGTTCTGCAATCTCTTGCTATTGTTGTAGGAATTGCTGCATCCAATCTAGATTATCAGGAAAGGTACAGTTAAAGTCAATGCAGACTTTTTGGCCCAATCTCATAAAACTAAAACATAACTTTAAAAAGGCAAATTTAAGACTTTAACAATGGAGTTTACAAAACTCATGAAATGTATTGTCTTTAGAGGTAGAAAATAATGAAAATATAAACAATTAAAATGTTTAAATAACTTACTGACAGGATCAAATATGTAATTAAGGGAAAACAGAATATTTGCAATACATTATAACTTGGAAAATTAAGGAAAATATCATGCCAGAGATTCTAATTCAATATGTCTGGGGTGGGACATGAGATTTTGAAGTTCTAGCAAGTTCCCAGCTGATGCTAATTCTTCTGCTTTCTGGACTATTTGAGAACCATTGCCCTATGAAACATTTTAAAAATATTTTTTCAGTAGTTACCTTCCCTATCAGTATCTGTTTAGAGATCTCAGGCTCTCAATCCTTTAAATCAGTTAAAAACAGGTAAAAACACTGATGCACGTGCCTCTGAATAAGAGAGGTCAGGAATTAGGGAAGCCAGGAACGAGTAATCATTTTATAACTCTGATTGTCTATGTGGATCTCAAGCTTCCTTATACCCCAATAAACTAGAGGTAAAATGGAGTGAAGTTCAGACTGTTAAATATTTCCTTGAGAATAATACGAGAGAACAGAGTAGGGATTGGGAGCTGAAAGAATCCAATGAGCCAAATGGAATGCCGATGTTCTCAGCTTCCAAGATAATATAATGCTTTTATATTGTCTACTCATTCCCTCAACTCTTCAACAAATAATTTTCAGTTTCTACAGTTAGACATTATGCTATCCACTGTAGATAAACTAATGAACAAAATAAAAATACTTTATCGTGAATGGAACTTACAGTCTGTCTTCAGAAACAAACATTAAACTTATATAAATTGTTCATACTTTTTTTTAAGGTGGTGCAACCCTGTTTCACTCACCAGGTAAGGTTGTGAAATTTGTGTACTGCACAAAATCACCTCCCAAGGGGGTGAAGTAGGTGCTAATATTCAACCCTAGCAGCACTTACCTGACACATAACTATAATGCCCTAAAGAAAACAGCCCCTTTTTCTTTGCACAGATAGCTGAAAACTCACCAAGCCTTCAACTGTGAGGTTGTGCCTTCCCAAAAGTTGTGTATTTTTCTAATATTTTCTACTTGAATGTGTGCCTTTTTTTCTGATTTTTGCTCAGATTAACATCTTTTTCAAGGCTAGCTTTGGGTCTTGACACTGCTGCTACCTATGTAGATATCCACCCTCATAATGTTCATTGTTCACAATCTACAATAGATTTATTAAGCTACCAAGTTCAAGTGAAGGCTAGGGTGATAGAAATATTTATCTTTATTAAAATATCATAGAGGTTAGTGTCACAAAATACTAACAAAGGAGTATCAAACTCTGTTGTTCTCAGGCCGGAGTTAGAGCTGGGTCTTAAAGCCTAGTTTGAATGCTCTTTCTGGGTAGTTCTGTGTAGCTAAAATCCTACTACATCCTCCAAGAAGCTTTCTTCTTCCCTCCAACCTGTCCTCTGTTGGGGCAGTATTTATCTTTATTTCAGATAAGGGCACAAAGTAGAGAAATTATGAAATTCACCTTTAAGGTAAAAATTCTTGGTTCACTTGGGCTAAGAAATTGCATGCCAATAGTTTTGTATTCCCTTCCTTTAGGACTTGCTACCAGAACTCCTGAGGCAGCACCAGGCTTTTATAGGAATGAAATATCATCTGTGAGACAGAGGAATCAAGTACATCACTTGCCAGGTGAAAGTGAAAATCTCTTTTATGAACAAACAAGTTATTCATATCTCCACAATTTTCTAGACTTCACAATGTGTCTCAAAACATTATTCTCATTTGTTGTACTGAAAACACAGGTCCCTCATGGTGAATGAAATTTACCTAAGCAATTGTTAAAACCGGAGATACTGACTTCTTGACGTATGAAGTAGAAAGGAATCCCTAAGGCTTTTGTGAAAGGTTTTGAAATGTTCCATAGAATTTTGATAGTGTCGCTTCTCTACTATAAACCTGAATAGTTTCATCAGGCCTATAAGGAAATAAGGAGGGGTCAACAGATAATTCAGAGAAAACTTAAGAGCTGAAAAATAGTGAGATTTTGTGAAAATTCTTCACAATTCTTCATCATACCATGATATATTTTCTGTAATCAGAAATAACTATGATGATCATGGAAACTCCACAAAAGAATTTCCTCAAAGGGACAATGTTACTTCTCAAAAGTAGTTAGCAGAAAAGAGAGTCCTGGAATCTAAATTTTGTGCAGTCTTTGACATTTGTCACTGCTCATAGGGACCAGACAGACTCAAACACAGGTTGTATAGCCTTTTTAAATTCATTGCAAAATGTTTCTGGCCAGATTTACAACTTTAAAAAGCATGAATAATGTTCTAGACCCCAAATAAATTTAGTAGCCAAAGAAGATAAAGATAATTGTTACCCACAATTTTCCAAACAGTAGTTCCTTTTTTTCTTATGTAATATATTAATAATACACCTGGAAGATGCCTTTTTCTGTTGAGAAAACTAAAGCTCAAATACTTTAAAAACTTAAAGTATTTAAGTAAGTAGAGGTGGAATTCCAAATGAGTTACATTTAGTTCTAAAGCCTATGCTTTTCCCCTGGCATTCATTAATTAAATGAATAAAATCAATATGAGAATTACAAAAAAAATCACAATTAAGATGATGTGACAAGCAGTGAGAAAGTAAGAAGTTGCTGAGTTATAAAGAGACAATGTTTTAACAAAGAAATTCAAAAGAACTTAAGCAATATACATTGCATGAAACATCAGGAAAAAAACGGTTTACCATTTAAATTTCAGTAAAAACTGATTTTGAAAATAATTTTTGGTTTTTATAGTTCATAAAATCAACATTATCACCATATTTTAAGTCTGTTAAGCCTTATTTGCTAAAAATTATAATCAACATTTCTATAGTACTTTAAAGCAAACAAGATATTTTTCATATGTATTATCTTTATTTAGTCCTTACAGAAACCCTGTATGATTAGTATTATTCTTATTTTACATGAATGGAGAAAGTATGGCTAAGAAAAAAATTCTATAGCTTGCCCAAGGTCATTTTGCTAGTAATGGCCTAGTCTGAACCCAAGTCTTCAGACTTCAGAGTCCTCTGCTTATTTGGTCTCAAATTATTTGACCTCCTATTACATATGCTGAAAAAACGTGGGCTGAAAAAAACATTATCTCTGTGAGTTTATAATTCAAGATAGACATTAACCTAAACAGAAATAAAGTTTCATAATCATTAAAGAAGTATATGACATTGATTCATTAACACTGTCTAAATAAAAACATAATACATATTTTAAGATAGAGGTAGAGTCATGACATTAAACATTTTTATGCTAGGGCAAATTCTAATTGGGATGATGGCGACAAATGAAATTTGTTACGATATCCAACCAGTTGATTAATTAATCAGAAAATAGATAAATTCATAGATAAATAAACTTTGTAAACATTTAAATCTAGACAACTTTTATATGAATTTAATGTTAGTTTTATTTGTTTTAGAGACGGTATCTAGACCACACAGGTGGTATCTTCCATATCAAGAAGATTGTGTGCATAGTGGAAAGGGCATAGCTTTGGAGTCAGAGAAGTTTGATGTTACCCTGTCACTTTCCATCCTCATACCTTTAGCAAGTTTCTTAACCTCAATTGCGTGCTAGTATTCAGAACATAGATGCTCAATAATATATGGTAGTGGTTATTATAAAATCAATGGTAAACATCCATGGCCTAAAAAGACTGAGCTTGGTCCCTTTGGCCATTCTAGACTTCCAAATATTAATTGTAGCTTAGTCATAACAAAGTAGAAATTCTTCACTGGAAATCAAAAAAGTAAATGTAATTGTTTCAAAGCAAGAAACAGCTAATCAGAAGGTTTGAATTAGAAACTTCTAACCTATCTGTCTATGCTGTTTTCTGTTAAAGTAGCAGCTGCATTCAGACTTTGATTCAGGGTTTAATCTATTCCTAAAATTTTGATTTAGATGTATAACCAAATATCTAACCGAGACTTATTCGCAGCCGGTACAACATCCCTCTGATGAACCAGGCTGTGCTATCCATTGACTTTGAACTGAATTAGGAATTATCAAAAAGGCATATGAGTATACAGGACATTGAAGAAGATGATATAATCAAGACATATTAAGCCCCATAGGCAAAACCATGTTGTAATGCCTGAAGTCTGTTGTTATTTAGGGCTGAGCATATAACCTCCTTCTAGCATAAACTATGGTAAGCCACCAGACTGATTACCCAGCCTCTATACTATAATTGAACCTAAATTTGGGAGGCGTGAATCTAGGAGTAGAGATGTATACTTTCCCAAAGGTTTATAATCTGGTGCTATTGTGGGGCTTGGTCTTCATCTGATCTTTAGGCCTGAATTTTTAGATAAATATCATTGTGTATTAATATTTTGCCATAAGCCAATCCTTTCACTCATTTGCATCATCTTTGGCCTCTTATGCCACCCTACTTAACAATTTCTAAGTAAGTCAGAAGTTGATAGATGTAATTAGGGAAGTCATTAACCCTATCTGTGGGATGCTTTCCTTTGCATTTTATTTCTTTTTTTAAGTCAGAATTATTAAAGTATAATTTACATAAAATTCACCTTATTTTAGTGTATAATTCTATGGATTTTATTTCCTTTGGTTTTGATTTTGTTTCTATTTTCAAAAAGTATCCCACAGCGTGTTAAAATAACAAGAAGAATTTCCTGACAATTTTCCCAAGATCTAACAGGACTAGGGTCATAAGAAATCAAACTGTTGTAAGTCTAACACTTCCTGTAGCAATGTTTCCTGACCCCAGCCAGATTACCTATGATAGTATTTGCTGTGTTACTTTCTGTGAGCCAAGACAGGTAGTTTTTCAAGGTGTGAAGGATTAAAGAGACCATTCTATGTGAGGATGCACAATGTGATTTAAGGAAATTTTTACAGAGAATGTAACCAATTATGAATCAAGCATGTGATGTCACTCTTGAAAAGACAGTGGACTTTTAGGAAATACTACTGTGCAGAGCAAAGGTGAAACAGTATCATATATAATTGGAGGCTTTATCAAGTGTGTTTTTAATCCTAGGTACTAGATTTTAAGTAGGACATAGTGCCCAGATAAATTATTTTTGACATAGAATACCAAAGAATGATAATCTTTTATTGCCAACATAATGAAAATAATAGCTAACATTGAGTGCTTGCCATATACCACACACCCTGCTAAGTGCTTTACCCATATTGCCTTAATTAATCCTAACAAAATCTTTGTGATATTGGAACTATTATTATCCCCATCTTACAAAGGAAGGGAAACATGAGTCTTTCTGAGATTAAGTAACTATTAGCCCAGGGGAAATGGTTGAGTCATGATTTGAATCCAGCTCACCTGTGTTCTTAAAAACTAGACTTCACTTCATCAAATGCCAGGAAACCTACTTTGGAGAAAAGCCAGAGTCTGTGTGGAGCTGTACAGAGGGCAAAAAAAGGCATCTAGCCTCTCCTATTAGACACACTTCTGTCCTTGTAACTACCGCCTTCTATTCTTCATTAGAAAATGGAAGATCCAAGATACATATGATAAAAAATTTGAACTACTAAAAAACAGAACCAAAAAAATGAACCTGGAAAATATCTAATCATAATTTCCTTTAAAAGCCAGTAAAGTAATAGCTATATCTGTATCTATAGCCACATCTATTATCTAATTGAACAACTAATGACAATATGGATTTTCTTGTATGGAAAATCTGAGATGCAACTCAAGAAGTGCTTCTTATGGAAGGGTCCTGGGTAAAAGTCATGAAACCTTGAAACATTGTTTCTCAGAATGTCATCTGCCAGCCTCTTGACTTCAGTATCACCTGCGACACTTCTTAAAATACAAATTCCTACTGAACTGAGGATATATAGAAATGGCCACTAAGTCTCTTCAGGTGCTTTAAGATCTGGCATGCGAGAACAAGAATCACTTACTCTTCAATGCTCCAGAGGTTAGAACCGAGACAAATTGGTCAATGGTAAAGGAAAATAGTTTGAGCTTGAACAGAAGAAAATTTTGTTGCTATTATAGCAACCACAAATTAGAATATTTTTTATACGTTTAAAGATTTCTACATGAAAATATTCAAGTAGGAAGGATGTCAAGAATGTTTTAGGACAAATACTTGCATTAACTATGATATTAGACTAGATAATCTCTGAGATTCCCTTGAGCCGAGATTCTTCAATTCTCTTCCCTGTTCAGTTTGTTAAGCCAGTGAGTAGTAAGTAGTTTCTATTTTCATTTTTTCCCTTTTGGCTAACAATATGAAGTGACAGTGGTGCATATGCTTTAGGTCAGATATCAGTAAAAACGAAGAAATTTGGAGAGCTGCATTCCCACAGGCACAGTGACAAAGTTAATAAGTAATGTTTTCCTCCTGTGCGTTTCCAAGACTACTTGCCTCTTACTCTCTCTTGCCTTTTCCATCTTCCAACCCAAATTCCTCAAATATTATTGTGTAATATATTCTCTAACACTTGAACATATTTGATCAATCTATTCAGCCCTCTTTAAAGTAAGCTTTTATCCTTGCTTTCTGACTATACTGTTCAACATTCGTTCAACAAACACTTATTGTATAATTACTCTTTGCCAATACTTTACTAGCTATTGGGAATACAGTCCCTATCTTTAGAGAACTCAAAGTTTCAGGATGTTAATGGATAATAGAGTAAAAAAAAAACAAGTATAATAAAATGTGTTAAGTGTTCTAAAGGAGATGTGCACAGGTGCTATCGAAGTTAAGACAAGGGGCACCAAGTGCAGCCTTAAGTTTGGGGCTGGCTACAGAAAGGGAGTGATTTTTGAGCTTTCCTGAAGGATGAGTAGGAGTTTTACTAGTTGCACAGGTGAGGAGGAGGATTATTCTGTGCACAAATAACAGTGGCTTGTTATTAAGGAAATTCCCTAAATAATACCACCGTCTAGTCATTCCCTTTCTCTCCTCCAGTTACACAATTGAGGGATGTGATCTGTGTGGTTGGATCCAGTTTTCAGGTAGGAAGTAGTCTGCAGGGAGCCTAAAAGGTAGATGGTAGTCTGGGGTCGGTGGTGGGAAATCCCAAAAAGTGGAGCAGATTTGAAGAGTCAGAGTAAGTTAGATACTAGAATACAGGTGAATTTTCCATCAGAAAGAACAGTGGGGAGTAGGAAAATACATGTCGTCATAGACACTGTCCTGCTGTATAAATCTGGCTTATTGACACTAGGCAGGGACTGTTTCCTGTATTTTTGAAAGGGTCTTTGTAATCCATTTTGGAGATAATTAATACTATATAGTATGTTGAAGAACTTATTTAAAAACAAGATAGAAACAATGAAAAAGATAAATTAAGAAACAAATCCTTACCTTATAATGAATTAGTTCCTGTTAAAAAATTAAATGAAAAATTATTTTAAAAAATGAATACACTACCACCTCAGTCTATCTAAATTATGAATCAGTTTACAAAATAGACTATATTAACAACCTTTTCTGAAGCATAATTATTGCATATAATTATTCAGTTTGCCATATTTTGATATAAATAACATTTGTGCTGCTAATTATAAACCCAAATTATTAAAATCTGATTTGACTTCCTTTTAATCTTAATAAAATTATTTTTAATGCCTTTTCAAACAGACAACTGCCTGCTGCTATTATTTTGTTAGAGTGATAACACTTATATTTTCTTTTGTAAGTAGTTTAGCACGGATTAGGAGATTGCGATCAGCAAACCAAGCCTCTGCCAAATCCAGCTCACTACCTCTTTTGGTGTAACTTGTGGATTAAGAATGGGTTTTAAATTTTTAAGTGGTTAAAAAAAAAAATCAAAAGATAAGTTGTGTTTTGTGACGCATGAAAAGTATATCTATATTTAAGTTGTATAAAACCTATTATAAAATGTGTTATAAATCGTATTCAAGCTGAAACATCAGAGATCATATCAGCAATCTTGTTTTCCAGACAAGAAAATTAAGCTGCAGATTGATGAAGGGATTTTTTCAAAGTTAGATAACGAAGTAGTAACAATTCAGAAATATGTGAGACAGATTTTCTGGTTTTAAATTGAATATTCTTTCTGCTCTATCATTTTGCATCTTTATTTCCAAATAACTTTCCTAGCTGTAAAGAAAATCACTCACTAGAAGGTATAAATTAGTTGGTAGCCAATCTGAGTCTTAATAAAGTACACATTGACAGATAAGATTTCATACATGATTTTCCCCAATGCATTTCTTTCTGTGATAATGTGCATTCCAGTTAAATGTTTTATGAGACAGAGAAGTAATAAGGAGGAAGTTTATAAATAAATTATAGGAGTTTTCTTGGTTTATACAAACATTTTCTAGATAATTTGATATAATATCATTAAGTTTATTTTCAAATATTTTATGTTTTCAAGATTTTCTCATTTACTTAATGCAACATCATAATATTCAATATTGATTTCATCATCTCATCTGCCATAGGCATAGTAAAATTTCATTGACTACATCATATGTAATAGAATTTTCTTCTTTCTATTTAAAAAAAAAGTTCACAGGATTGATCAATTTTTACCCTTTTCAACAATTTGTGAAATGACCTGTTACATTTGTTACAATATCTCTTTACCTATTAGAGTTGTCTGAAATTAATTTTTGGTTCTTTCCAAATTAAATAAGAAATTACTTCTCATACCACACGTGAGAGAAACTATGTAAACATACACGTAATTATTTACTGTAAGAATAATTGCTTTTTACATGTTTCTGTTTGCATATTAAATAATTACTACTGGATGGCAACCAACTAATATTGGAACAATATTTCTGCTTCCATACAGGCTCAATAAATGTAATGTTCATCAGGTTTTTAATAATTATAAAACATACTGTTCCCCCACACTCCTCTTTAATTTTATATAATTAACAACTGCCTTTTTCCTTTTTCTGTTGTTTCAGTTAAAGGATCAAGAAAGTTAAGTCTGCCAACAGATCTTAAGGCTGATCTTGGTACGGTAGGCAAAAGCCAACAATTTTAAGTTTTCTTACGTTCATTTGGCTAAACATTTTTACCAATCAATCCATGAATAACAGAAGTTTCCTAGATGGCAGTGTTTGATAGCTTTCCAAAAAGGCTTTCTTAAAAATCACCATACAGTTCTGTTGGCAGCATTCAGCATTGTGTTTGTTAATAATCATTTTACAAAATTATGTTTTATAAATCATTACACATTAAGGTATGTAATGTTTTGCTTGTCTTCTTTATGTCATGAAATGTTTTAAAACATTTAATAGTCACACATGTAGATTCTTTCTGAGTGTAATCATGTAAATGGGCATGATTTTCTGGAGTTATTTCCCCTTTTTTGTATATTAGTATCATTTAGAATTAATACTGTTTAGCAACAACAAAAAAGTCTGACACATATATGGGAATAGAGCTCTGGCCATTTTTTATTTCAGGGAAGTTGTAGAAAATTTGATTCACTTTTAGTTTATTTTTTGTAGTGGTCACAGGTTTATTCAAAAGTTTAACTCTGAAATAAAGTAAGGCTTTATTAAATAGGCCTTCATAAATTTTTTTAGAATTTAGAATTTTTATTTAGAATTTATTTAGAATTTTTGTGTGCTCCAGCATAGGAGTTTGTTTGTTTTTTTGAAATTTCATTGGATTACCTTTATTTTCATTTCCTTTACTTCGACTTAAAGCTGTAGCTTCAAATCCTACTAATGTCGATAAAATAACAAAAATACAATAATTAGTCTCTGTATTATTCTTCAGAGTTTATAAAATTCTGAAGTTATTATTTTATTTCATTATTTTTTAGCAACTCTTCAAAGTTATCACTATTCTCAATCTTTTTTCCCCCAGAACAGAAACTGAGGTTATATTGTTAATAAATGGTACACTGAAGATTTGAACCTAGGCCACAGAACATGGTAACCTAAGTTTATGGAGTGTATTCACGTACCTCATTTCATTACATCCGAATTTAATAACTGTTATAACATATATAGTTTATGACATTTAAAAATCACTTACATATAATCCTATATGAATTTGATTAAATGAGATAAAGTATTTTTAAATGCAAAGCACTAATATATTAGTTATTGTCATTAGTTTTATATTAACAGTTATAATAATTAAAGAAATTATTGTGAAGTTAGTTAATATTTTATGAGTGCAATTGATGTCAAAGGAATAACCAATATTATAGCTCCATTTATTGACCTACTATGTGTCAAAAACTATGCAATATGATTTGGACATATTATCTGAGTTAAGGTAGGTGATATTATTCCCACTTTACATATGAATAAATTAAAGCTATAAAAAATCTAAACTTGCCTAAGGTCATATAACTACTAGCAAAACTGGAATTTAAATCAAGTCTATATGATTGCAAAGCTTGTAATCTCACAATTACCTGTCACCTTGTTATAGCATGTCCTGTGACAAATGTCAAATGAAAGCTATTTAAAGAATATTTTTCTTTATAAAAATATGCATTTATAATATTTATTCACATAGTTTCCATAATTTATTTCCTAGAATGTTAAAAAAGAAAAATAAAAAGGCATATTGCCAGCCTACTCCTATGTTTGTTAGACATAGCAAAAAGCTTGTAGTTATAATTCTAATCTGGAGATCAGTTAGGCATGCTATTATTAATAAACATTTTCAATATATCTATAAATGTCAATTTCTCAAAGTCTTCAACTTTCTCCCTCCGAATGCTCCATTCTATTTTCATGCAGATTTTAAGCAAAGATGAATTATGAAAATTCAGATATATACAAAAGATAGTTAAGTTCTTATCACTTTAATGAAAGACTTTTTTGCACTTGAAAGGATTCACAACAAAATTTCATTAAATTTCTATTCCTAAAAATTCTGTAAATGTAATTTCATTTTGAAAACTGATTTCCCACAAATTTACAGAAAAAAAAATTATAAGGCTTCTGAATGAAATAAATGTCTGTATGTGTAAATTTTCCTATGTAAAACCTTGGTGTAAAATATACCCTGGGCTGTTTGTAGCATAATGTAGGCAGATTATTTTTTAATAGACTACAATCCATTAGTGAAGGAGAAACAAATTTAGGCCAATGAAGGCCTGAATTAGAAAAACAACAAGGAAAATAAAAGGAGAGAAGGATTTACTGTGGGAGACTTTGCAGCCGAAGGGATTGGGAAGGTGGGGCGGGGACAGGGCTGGTAAGGCATAGGAAATAGGAGGAGTCAAAGATAGCTACAGAGCGTTGTGAATAGCTGTCATGGACAGTACTTGGTTTGAAAGGAAAGGGAAATAAGTTTAAGTTGCTAAAGGGACATCCATGTTAAAAATTCATTGAGCAATTGGAAATGTGGGGCTGTATTACAGGGGGATCTCAAGCCCAAAGTAATAGATAAGATTCATCTACATAAAGGTGTTAGTAACTGTGTATATGAACTGTACATTGAACTATTCGCTGAAGACAAAGCAAAAATGACAACATGTTGGACACTTTGGATACTAATCATTAACTGGAGTAACAGAATAACACTGAGTAAAATAATAGTAATAACAGTAAAAACTTCATACATTAGGTACTTAAGCATGTAGAACCCTTAAGTAGTTAACATTTTATGATGTAATCATCAGACTCATAGGAAATTGCTTTATAACTAACATTTTTATATTGAGTGAAAAACTGTCTTTTTTTCATTTTTAATAAAAATACAGTTGATCCTTAGACAATGTGGGGGTTAGAGGCACTGATCCCACACACAGTGGATAATCTGTGTATAACTTTTGACTTCCCGAAAACTTAACTACTGATAGCCCACCATTGACTGGAAGCCTTACTGATAACATAAAACAGTTGAATAACACATATTTTGTATGATATATGAATTATATGCTGTGTTCCTACAATACTGTAAGCTAGACAAAGGAAAATATTATTAAAATCATAAGGAAAAGAAAATATATTTACTATTTATTAAATGCAAGTGCATCATCATAAAAGGTCTTTATTCTCATCATCTTCACATAGAGTAGGCTGAGAAGGAGGGGTTGCTGTTTCAGGGGTGGCACAGGCAGAAAAGGTAGGGAGGTAGAAGGGGAGACAGGAGAGGCAGACACATTCAGTGTAACTTTTATTGAAAAAATCCAAATACAAGTGGACCTGTACCATTCAAACCCATATTGTTCAAGGGCCAGCTGTATAAACACTTCTCATTCCTAATAAGCAGGATTTTGAATTTAAAAACCTAAAATGAATTAATAGAATTCAAGCCTTGGATGTACATAATCTAGGGGTTATCACATAATATTGTGAATATATTCTGATATATGCATAACAGAACACTATAAATGAAACACAGGTCCCCATAAGCACTTACAAAAAAATCTACTACAGCAGCAGTCCCCAACGTTTTTGGCACCAGGGATTGGTACCAGGGATCAGTTTCATGGAAGATAATTTTTCTACAGACAGGGGTCGGGAGGGAATGGTTTCAGAATGATTCAAGTGCATGACATTTATTGTGCAGTCAAACCTCTCTGCTAATGATAATCTGTATTTGCAGCCGCTCCCCAGTGCTAGCATCACTACCTCAGCTCCACCTCAGATCATCAGGCATTAGATTCTCATAAGGAGTGTGCAATGTAGATCCCTTGCATGCATAGTTTATAGTAGGGTTCACTCTCCTATGAGAATCTAATGCCACAGCTAATCTCACAGGAGGTGGAGCTTAGGCAGTGATGTAAGTGATGGGGAGTGGCTATAAATACAGACGAAGCTTCACTTGCTCAGAGACCTGGGGTTGGGGACTGTAGTACTATAGGATGATCTCCAGTCAACAAAAAGATGCACAGAGAAACCATGGTCAAAGGACAAGTACTGATCGTTTAATCCTTTAATTGTAGAACTAAAACAATGGTGATAAATATGATTATAAACTAGAATGTAAATTTTAAATCTATGACAATATAAATATTATAGTGTAATTTTAAAAACTGTGATAAGGGAAGCAAAGAGAAGGTTGAAGTAGCCAAAAAAAGAGTTCATAATTCTACAAATTTGATGGTTATTTGGTGGTGAATTGAGAGCAAAGAGCAGTAGAAGAGGAATTAAACTAATTTCACCTTTTGTTGAAATCAATTGATACAATGTATAGATGATAATTTAACAAGTAACAAATTCAGGTGACTAGAAAAAAATTAAAAATTCTCAAACTTAAAAATCATTCAAAGCATAAACTATATGCAACAGAAAATAAGAAAATGCAAAAGGCATTTAAAAAAAAGAAAAGAAGTTATAACCTACCATAAAAGTGGCAGAACTGGCCAGAGCTTATTCTCATCAACTGATAAGAATCTTCAAATTCAATATCTGGTTGGGGAGCCAAGATGGCTGACTAGAAACACAGCCTGTTGGACCTTCCCGGCAGAAGAGTTGAGGGTTGGACTGAGGAGAGCAGAGAGTGATTACTGCTCAGAAGTGGACCACAGGGACAGACACCAGTGGAGTCCAGGGACACCACCAAGAGGAACCGAGCAGCTGAAAGAAAGGAAGATAGAAGGGAGAAATTGGTGCATGAACCAAATCCAGGGAGTTCCGGAACCCAGGGAAAGGGTAAGCGGCTATTCCCCCTCCCCCATCTGGGTGCCTCAGGCCTGTAACAGGACACAGGGCTCTCATCCCGCAGAGGAATGCCAGAGAGCTACCATCCCTGATTCTGGATGCCTCCTCTTCTGCACCTCCTTCACTCCTGGCATCCCAGAAAGTAATTTTGGCTCAAGCCTCTCATAGCCGTGTAGTGGCACCCACCCCATAGCAACTGCCAAAGGGCTTTGCACTGAGTGACTGGGCTCTCTGCAGCGGGGCACATTCCCAGCTGTGCCTGCCTTGGACAGGGTAGCCACTGGGGTGGCTCAGAAAGGAGGGTAGTCCGGGGCTGAGGCTGCAGCTCAGAAAGGAGGGCAGACCGGTGCCCTCCCTAACACAAGAACGGTTCAGGGAGACCGCAGCCCCTTCCCCTGACCATAATGACCACTAGAGTTCTCTGTGCTGAGTGTGACCTGCTTTCAGTGCCTGGGGTGCATTCGCACCCCGAGCCTGCAGGGCTGCTGCTGCAGTTTGTAATCTTCCTGTCCACAGGTGTCTGGCATGTTCACCTACTGATGGCACAGACAGTAGGGTGGGGCAGCAAGAGAAAGCTCCTGCCCATCAGGAGGGTGTGGAGGAACACAGGAGAGCAGGGGCTGTAAGGGCACCCCTCCCACAAAGAATCACCATATTGGAGTGGGCTGTGGCACCGAGACTAAATTTGCATAAGTACTGGTTCCCAGGGCACAACGTGGGGGAGCTTCTGTTCTGTCTATTCCTTCCCATCCCGGCAGGGGTGTGGAAAAGGCCTCTGCTGGAAGGCTGAGTCCCGATGGGACCTGGCTCCATGCACCGGAGCAATCCTGATAGCATCATTTGTGGAAACCCAGCACTGGCAGCCACCAGATCTCTGTCCACATGCTTTCCAGGGCAATGTCTCTGCACAGACTCAGAATCTTCTCCCATCAGCTCAGAGGTCTGCAGTGGAGGAGGGAGAACCCTCACAGCTTGAACTACCTATAACTTTTATTCCTTTCCCTCAGGTTGCTTCTATTCTGGTGTCTTCTTCTCTTCCTATCAGGATGAATTGTATTAGGACCCCCAGCTTATTCTCTGAGTTGGTGGGTGGTGCTTGTAAGAATCAGCCATGCTGTGTTTGATTGAGTCAGTAGATGCTATAATGAGCTATACAGTTGTTCTCCCTGTCAGTGGTTGATGCTTTCAGGAAAGAGCCAACTGCAGAGATGTTCTTTTGGCCCCTTAGGAGAAGTACCTGAATGTCCCAAGCAGTGGGAGGGGCCCTGTAGCTCCTAGGGGATTGCTTGTTCTCCATCACAGCAGAGGTGAGTGGAAGAGCAAGGCTGGGCAGGGTTAGGTTGAGTGAGCCAGGAGGGTTCTACAAAGTCTTGGCAGGACTCAAAGGTCATATTCCAGGCCCCTGGGAAAAGCCACTGGGAGAAGGGCCAAAGCAGCCTCTCAAAACTGGAAAGACTGCTCATGGGGCAGGGGCCATCTATAATTCACTGACTGGCTCTCAGAGTGAACTCCACCCCTCTCTCACTACTCCTGCTCTGAGAGGCTCCCTCCAGTGTCTGTTTGCAAAAGAGCACCTGAACACACCATGCTTGGCCACAAAGGTGCCACATGCCGGGAACTTCATGCCAGTCTGACAGCATGACTTTCCTATGAGGGGATGGGCTTTCCACCCAATCGCCATGACTCAGACCCCCACCGTACTCTCCCGTCAGTTCTGCCCATGTGGGCTCCCTAGCCTCCCAAGTCAAGCTCTCAAATCTCTCCCTTGTGCCCCACTCAAGCAACCCAGTTGAGGAACCCACTCAAGTCCTAGGAGCATGGGATCTGGCCTGGATGTCTGACCTGCTGCTGTGCATCTTTGGGGAGTGCTGGCAAGCAGGGAACCCCCAGACTGGGCACCCCTGGGTCCACTGGAGGTCCTCAAGGGGATAGGTGTGGGGCCCACTCTCTATGGAAACTGCAGACCGAAGGACAGTGAAGCTGATGAGAGGCAGCCACTCCCAAAAGTCTCAATCTGCCCTCTGAGCTGTAGTGGGTGGGGGAAAGGGGGGAAGAATCTGAATGGAAGAGAGCTAGGTCCCCAGCTCCTCTGGTTCCTTTTCTTGGGAGGAAGCCTGCAAGGAATGTCCAAGCTCTGCGATCGTGCTGGCGGCAGCAGCACTTGGTCACATAAGGGTGGAAAAGCTTCTAAACAACTCAGTAGCCCGCTGATTACTGAAGGTGTGTGGGAAGGAGAAACGGGATCCCCCCTTACCCCTTCACTGGACTCTGAGCTTCTCTGGGTTTGATGCTCGCTGATATCCTTTTTCTTTTCCTTTCTTCCTGTTCTGCTTCATGATTTTCCTCCATGATGCTCCTGGCAGGCTTTGGCACTTTGTCCTCTGAATGACACTTGAGCTGTGTCCATTCCCCCTCTCCTTTATCTGAAACATTTCCTTCCCTCCAGGACGTGGCAAGCATGTCTTTAGTCAGCCATCTTGCCCTCTCCCTCCCTCACTGAGCTTCTTTATAATCAGTGCTTTGAATTTTTAATCTAGTACTTAAAATATTTCATTTTTATTTGGATCCATTGCTAGAGAGCATGATCCTTTGGGGGGTGTTGTAAAACTGTTTCTTCATATTACCAGCATTGTTTCTCTGGTTCATTCTCATCTGGATAGACTATCTTATCTCTTCTTCTTATTTTTTAATTTACTTTTGTTTGGACAGGATTTTTTTCCCCTTGAGGATGCAACTATAATGTATGTTGTGTATGGTTGCCTGGCTTCAGTCCTGACTGCTTTCATTAGCAAAGACTGTGTATGAGTTCCTTGGTTGTAGAGAGCCTTTGTGTGGTGGCTTTCTCAGATTCTGATTGTATTAGTGATGAACTGGTCTTGTGAGCATGTTCACCACCTCCGTAGGGACTGGGATAGTGGAGGTTTCAGAAAGCTTATCTCATTCTGCAGTGTTGTGCACGTCTGTCCCCAAGTTTTGCACTGGGTTGTGCAGTTCAACCTATAGGCCAGTAGGTGGTGCCCATAGTTAAAAACTGGCTGAGGCCAAAGCAGATCAGCATGTACGATGCCCCAATATTGGACACAACCATCAGCCCTGACAGAAGTAATGGGAGGAACTCCTGGTGAACCATACCAAGATCTCCGGACTGGGACTGGAGGGTATGGGACTGCCCCAGCTCCACTGCCCAGGCCAGCAGGAATGCAATCTGCCTCACCATCATGCCCTTCTCCCAGAACTCAGGATATTTAGATCAGACACCTCTGTCCATCTCCAGGAATATTGCCATTCTGTGTAGAGAGGTAGAGGGACCCCACCCATCATGCAATCCTGGGCCTGGTAGGCACACATCCAGTGAGGGCACATTTGCCCCTAATTGCACTAGATGGCCATCCACAGGTGCACCCATGTCAATCTCCTAGAGGAGCAGCTCCAGCTGTGTCCAGAGATGTGGGATAGGGGGAGAAGTTCTTCCTCTCTCCACATCCCTTCATGAGCACTGGGGCAGCCTGGCTGCTGGTGTGGAACAACAGTCCTCCCCCACAGAGCCCAGCACAGTGCCTTTGTCTCTGCTGAAAGAGGTGCAGTGATCTCTGCACACAAGTGGGCAGCTCTCGGACACAGAAAAGCTTACACTCTAGTTTCCTGAGTCCCAGGGGATGCTTTGTTGGTGCACTGCACTCTCTTTCCTTAGGAATAGCAATCCCTAAGGGTTAGACCACTAGGAATCCTGCAACTCCCCTTGGTCTAGCCACCCTGTGTTGCTGTCACAATCCAAACAGATGCTAGAGAATGTCTACAGGAGATTTGGTGAGGTGAAGACACAGCAGCTGAAGGTCTCTGGGCAGGACAAAGTTCCACAATGGTGTGCACCCATTATGGCGCCCACCACCAGAGCTCAGATGCAGGGGGAAAGCAAGCAACCCTGCATTAACTTGTAGCCTGGTGCAGTGTCCTTAAGAATTCCCCAAATCATCACCCACACCAGTGCTTGGACTCGCAAGGGCAGAGGAG
>RJWJ010022218.1:0-27079 GCA_004363605.1 Indri indri | reverse complement strand
GGCCGCCGCCAGCGCCCGCCCCGGCTGTGAATGAAAGGCAGGCGCCGCCGGGGGCTGGCTGGAAACGACGCGGCGACGCCGGCCTCCGGGAGGCGCGCGCCCCGCCGAGATGTACGGTAAGGAGGGCTGCGCGCCCGGGCTCCGGCCCGCGGGGGCCGACTCCGCAAACTTCCAGGGCGCGGACCATTGTCCCCCTGCGTGGCCCCGGCGCGGGGCGAGGGCGCCGGCTCGGTGCCCGGCCGGGCTGTTTCGGCCGCTCTGTGAGCGCGCGTCTGTGCTGGGAAGACAAAGATGCGTCGAGCCGGGGGCCCTGGGGTCCTCCTTCGGGCCCTCGCGTGCAGGCGCCGGGGGCCGTGGGCGGGGGTCCGCCGGGGGCTGGGGGCCCTGCGGAAAGCGTGTCTCTCTTGGAGCCGAGCAGACGGGGAGTGTCGGTGGAGGTGGTCGTGTGGCAGCGTTTGCAGAATTAACAAAAGCGGTTTGTGCTTGGGAGTTTTATGCGGGAAGCCGGTCCAGGGCTGAGCGGAGCGCTTGCTGCCGGCCTTGTGCCCGGCTCCGAGGATGCAGGAGGCGGCGCCAGCGGTGCAGAGGGCCGGAGAGCGAGCCAGTGCCGGCAGCCTCACCTCGCTGCTGAGAGGGTGCAACAGAGCCCTGTCCTCTCTTCCCCTGGACCACAGCCATCCCCTCTGTTGCTGTGCAACAGTTAGCCAGACCCTGACGAGGCACTGCTTTGCTTGATAATTTCCCAGGAATTCTTCCGGTTTTGCAGGTAGTGTGGGTGAGAAAAACAAAACAAAAACAAAAACAAAAATCAACAAAACACGTTGGGTCCTACATTGCAGCTCTGATGAGAGGAGCATTGGAGACCCAGACCAGTCTAGGAATGGACTGCATTACCCAGCCTCTAGCCACTCCAAGGGCTATGTGTGTGATCCCAAAGGACATGAGTCTAGAACCCAGGTCTCTGGCCCTATTCTAGAGCCAGCCAGAATTGGAGCTGTGCTCACCTCCCACCCCCGCTGCAGTGTAGGGGCTCAGGCCGCACCTGAGGGGTGAGTGTCTGGAGAAGAGCAAGTTCCCAATTTAACCCATCACTGAGGCTGCTCAGCTGCCTCACTCTGTGAACAGACTGTGAGTCACAAAGTTTGTTGGAGGCAGAGGAAGCTGAGAGTGTGGTGGAAAGGCTCAGCAGTTGGTGGGCCCCCCTATTTAGAGAGAGAGAGAGACTCAACTTTTTAATCTGTCTTCTTCCCTGCTCAGTTGGTAATACATCTGCATTTCTCATCCAGAGTGAGACAGCAGCAGGTCCCCTTGGCAAGCGTTATTTCTCTTGAGTGGATCAAGTGGGTTTGGGAGGGGAGGCTGACCTCAGGCGGTGCTGCTGTCCGGTGCCGACTCTGGGGGTAGGGAGGTAACAAGGTGGTTGTGCGTCATAAGCTGGGAGGTTGTGTGGTTTCCAGAAGAGAGCTCTATCTATGTATTTTTTACTCTCTCTGTTTTTCCCTCTATTCTTTTCTGCAGAGGGAGCAGCCTAAAGCTGCAGATCATTTGACAAAAGCATGTGACTGCAGGGGCACCTGCAGTGGGGAAGGAGTTAGGACAGGCTCATCAGAACGGGGCAGAATTGGGAACCCTGGTTTTGCTGGGCCACCTTGTTGCATTCAGTCTGAGATAATGTGATAACTTATCTGAGATATCTGAGAGCCGAGGGTCCCAGTCTGCTCCCGTTGTATGAAGCAAGACAAGGAAGAGCTAGACAGTACAGAAAGGTGAACTGGGAAGCCAGTGTATCTGGGTGCTATTTTTGGCTACACCAGATTTTCATTTCTCTTTTATGTTTTTATTTCCCCAGATGCAAACAGATGGTACTTATCCTGAATGATTCATAGAAAGATCATAATGAAGGAATCCTCTGGGCAGTTGCCCACAGCACAGGAAGGTCACACCAGTGCTGGGTGGGAGATCGGTACGGAGGGTGCCAAGCCTTGTCTTGGGAGGTGTGATAGGGAGCCCGCTGTCTCCAGGCAGGGCTCATCCACCTGGATTTTAGTATGTTCTTGACTTCATGAAAAGAAAGGGTCTGTGTGATACTTTAAATCATTCTTTGCCCAGCAGTCAATAGAGGGCTTAAAAAAATGTGAGTGGGGGGCATAGGATCATAGACTTCTTATAATTTTCTTAGCTTCCTCTCATTTTCCAAGAGATTTGTCTAAGGTGACACAGTAAGAGGGAATAGGGCAAAATGAAGACTGGGGGCTCCTGGCACAGTGCTTCTCCCCGTCCCCAGCCCCCCACTCATCCCAATGCCTCAGGTGAACACTTAGGAAAATGCCACCAGGGGTTTTATTAGCCAGTAGTAAGTGACCACGCACCCCACCCCCACCCCATGTCCCTTGTCAATCCATGTTCATAGGATTCTCACACAAGGCCGCGGGTGGTCACCGGGTCCTCTTGGAGAGCCATTGCCAGAAAGTGGCTGGGATTTGGGAATGACTGAGTAGTGAGGGGACAGTGGGGTGAGTTTGGTGAAGGGAAAGAGAGACATAGTTCTCTTGGAGCCAGAAGTCACCTAAGGGCTTTAGGTGAATGTGTCCCTCGTCCACCCTCCTTGGTGACTTCATCCATTATAAATTCATATACTCTGACTCTTGTCTTCCCATCTCATCAGCTTGGGACAGTCTTCATCTCCCCTCTGCTCCCTTCCTCTCCTTACCTCTGCCCTCCACAGCTCAGTCTTCCTGCTGCCTGTGGGAGGCTGAGCCCCTTGGCTTTGCCAGAGGGCACGGTGCTGTCTGGGACAGAAAGAATCCTAGATCTGGGGTCAGCCCATCTCAATCCAAGAGCCATGTCATGGCTGTGTGACCTTAGGCAAATGGGGTTGTCGCTGGGAATTAAATCTATGTATAAAATGGTGAAATGCCCGTCTACCTCCCAGGTCTGTCGTGGGCCTCAGAGCCAGGCAGTGATGTGACAACACATCACGAGAGGGTCTGTGCTCTCAAGACAGGTTGCTTGAGAGCTGGTCCCCTTCAGGTCCTCTTGGGCCTTTACTCTGCTGTCTTCTTCTCTGCCAGCTCCTGCACATGCCTGATCGTGTCACCTCCCACCTCCACTCACACACGCAGGTCACCTCGACTTTGCTGGCCGCCAAGCCGGTACACGACATCTCTTTCCCTTCGCCAAACTCACCCCACTGTCTCCTCACTACTCAGTCCTTCCTAAATCCCAGCCGCTTTCTGGCAACGGCTCTCCAAGAGGACACGGCGACTACCCACAGTCTTGTGTGGGAATCCTATGAACGTGGATTGACAAGGGACATGGGAAAGATAAAGTACTTTGTACCGGGGTGGGAAGATGATTGGCAAATTCTCTGCAAAAATATCTTCCCATTTGTTGTTCTTTTTGTTTGAATTATATAACTAAGAGTTTCCCTGTTCCTCTCACCTGGGCTGGAGCCATATGGCTTTGCCAGGAGCAGGGAGTGTAGCCGCTGAGGTGAGACAGCACTCGGAGGAACGCTGCCCTCACACCCAGAGCAGCCAGCCGTGCAGAATGACTGGGAGGACTGCCCCGGCCACAGCCTGTGCACCCCGATCCTGCTAAAACCAAACCAATTCCCCCTCAGCCCTGGGTGCCGCCTCGTCCTCAGCATATGTCTTTGTCCTGCTTTGTGACTGAGAATGCTGTCAGGGCATAGCAGTGGTGTACAGCTTTTTGAAAATGCGCTCGACAGAGCATCCTACGTGGTGAGTGAGACTGTCGTGAATGGGGCGGAGAAACTGCAGGGCCAGGCAGGGTGCAAAGGCTCACCGCTGCAGAGATCTCCAGAGACACCCTGCTCCTCACAGGCAACCACGCAGCACAACGCATGCACACGTGTGCACACACACGTGCTCCAAGCTCCTCCCCCAAATCGCGAGGCTTCTGCAGCCCCTTGGTGCTGTGTGTGGCTTGTGCGTGTGGGGGCCGTGTGGCCTGCCCTCTCTCACCCACCAACTCCAGCTCCTTTATCCCCCGTAGCAGGAGGCCTGTTTTCTCTCTTGCTGCTCACAGTTCAGTGAATTCAAGTGGTTGAAATGTTCCTCTTGCACATAAATAAAAAGTTGATATCATCTTATAGGAAATCTGGAGAAGAGAGGAGGAAAAAAAGTCACCCACAATTCTACCCACTAACACCAACCTTTTTTATTGTGATATAAATCACTGCTGTGATTTTGCACTCACCTCCTTGTGCCCTTTCCTTTCTATTTCAGTCCTGGCTGTGGGGAGCACCAAGAACCCCACAGCCTGGGTCCGAAGCCCAGCTCTACCCCTTGGGCAACCTCGGACCTGAGCATTTCTGAGCCTCTTTCCTGGCTCTAAAAAGATGATGACAATGTCCACCTTATGGCAGAGATTAATTAGGATAAAAGAGCTGTTCCCACCTCCTCCTCCCCTTTTAACTCTCTCTCCTCTGTTTTTTAGTTTGTTTTTTTTTTAAGGCAAAAATAAAACAAACAAACAAACATGAAAACTGTATGCCTGATAAGATTAAGACCAGTGCTGGTGATACTGTTCCTTGTATTAAACAAAGGAAAAACCTAATTTAAAAAACTCAGCCAATCCTTCTAGAAAATCTGGAAAATACAGTAAACTATAAACAAATGTAATGACTTTTACTGTTTTAATATCTTTTCTTCTGTGTATTTGTTTATGTGATTGGGATCATCCATTATATGTAATTTTGTATTCAATTTTTTTTTTTTTTACTTAGCATTAGAATATAAGCATGCCCCCTAAGTTAATAAAAACTCCCTGGCTGTCATTTTGATTGGTTATATAACAGTCCACTGAATGGATATATAATTTCCTTACAGTACATTCAAGGGTATTCATAAACTTTCTGTTTTATAACCCTTGGAGAAGTACTTGGTGCTTAAAGCTTTCTCTGAACTTTGGAATCCTCCCCTAGGCTATAGCTCTCCAAATGGATTGGTCAACATATATAAACATTTTGAAGTCTTGTTAGGTATCATCAAATTGTCTTCAATTTGTATCAATTACACTCCCACTAGCAGTTAGGAGAGTGGTTATCTTCCTCTACTCTCAAGAGCATTAAATATTGAGCTTTTTTTCCTCTAAGTTTTGGTAATTTGAAAGAAAATTTATATCACTTTAACTAGTAGTCTTTATTATTAGTGAAGTTAAACACTTTGTTTTTTTAAGCATTTGTGTTTTAGTAACTTGTCATAGGAGTGTGAGTGCTTTATTAGTTGAGGTTTTTAACTATTTGCCTGTCATTTGCTATGCTGTGTTGTGAAGGAAGTAGACAGAAGCCATCAAGTATTTGTGGGGTACCAGCTGTGTGTGCTAATACACAGGGCATCACAGGGATACAAAAGTGTACAAAAGTCCTTTCCGTCAAGAAGATTAGAATTTAATCTTGGGCAAACAAGTTGTAAAACATGCAAAAAATTAAATGATACAAAGATAAGTTCAGTAAAATTGCCAAGTTTTGCAAGGAGGAATGGAGTTACTCATCAAACGTCAGTCAGCAATATCTTGAAGTGAAGAGTGCGAGGTGGAGCCATCTGGGAGGGCTTTGGAGGCAGCGGCCATGGTGCTGGGTGCTGAGGGGTGGAGGAGAGGGAACTGTGTGCCAGGTAGAGGCACCAGTGTGCGTAAGTGCACGGAGGTGGGGAAAGAGAAGACCTGTCTAGGAGAGTCGGGAGACTGCCCGGTTTGGGCAGAGTTTAGGTGGAGAATTATGCGATGGATAAGGAGATGATGTCAGGATATGGAGTTTTCACTTATCCTTGTGAACAGCAGGAGCCATCGGCAGTTTGAAACTGTCAAAGGATTGATTTGCTCAAGTGATGTTTTAGCGCAATGAAGCTGGGGGCACCGTGCAGAATTTGGGGGTGAAAATGAAGAGAAGCAGAGGAGGAAACAGTGGTTGCAGCCACAGGTAGTGGCCTAAAGAGTGAGAAAGCTTTGAACCACAAGTTACTGTGCATATGCAGTAGAAGATGCTGGCTTCTTAAAAAAAAAAAAAAAAAAAAACCCCGTGCGTGAGTGTGTGCGCACACACTCCAGGAAGAGGGGGAATAAGGTGAATTGAAACTTTAAAAAAACCACATTTCCACGGTGCATAAAATGTGGGTTATATAAGCAGATATAAAAAAACAGTTGATTTTAAAATAGGTACTAAATTACCTAGAGCTATAAATTTATTATAATCTAACTTGTTTTAAAGAAGATTTAGGGCATATGTTTTACACACACGTACTACAATAAATAAAGAGATTAAAGCTAAGAAAATCTTAAACAGAAAAAAAGTAAGGAATTTATTTCAGAAAAAAACGCATACAAATAAGTCCTGTTGCAAATCCAGTTTTGAGCTTCCTGTGGCCCAAAATTAACAGGGATGAAGGCCATTATTCATTAGCAACCATAAAATTTTTTAATGCAATTGTCTCAGACAATTACTGCTTTTTGAGATGCTAACACCTGAGAGGAGTTCATCCCGAAAGAGGCAATATTTCACAAATCTTGGTCTCAATTAGATATTTCTTTTGAAAAGATAGTCACCTTAATCTGCTTTATACCCATTTGTAGGGTATTAAGATGGGTCCAAATGCAAGTTTGTAGAGAAGTTTAGTAACTGATTCCCCACAGTGAAGTTGCCACTGGCCCTGCTCTCAGATGCCCTCCTGGTTTGCCAGAAGATGAACTCGCTGAGGCTCTTGCCCACTTTGCAGCAGTGGCTATTATTTCTTTTTTGAATAGATGGTGTGATCTTCTGAGAGCCTATCCCTGGAGAAGCCGTTCTTGCCTTCACAGTCTCAGGAGGCATCTAGTTTCTCTCGTTCATGTTCTCTATTTTAATTCACTGCGTGGCCGTTTGTCACTATCTAATATTTCTTTTGCTTGTTTCCCCCACTGGACTACAAGCTCCATGAAAGCAGGGAACTCATTTCTCTTGCTCCCTATTGCAACTTGAGGGCAGAGAACACTGCCTGGTACACAGTAGGTGCTCAGAAACCTTGTTGAATGAAGGAATCCTGAGCTAGATGTCATCTTTTTTTTTTTTTTTTTTTTTGCCTCTTTGTAACTTCTTACGCTCTACATGCTTCAGCCTCAGATGCGTTCTGAATGACGGTGCATTCTATTAGGGTAGCTTCCATTCTCTGGGCGCTGCTGCGTGCCGAGCAGTATTCTAAGCACTCCTAATGTCCTAACTAATTTAATGGCCCCCAGACACTGGGAGGAAGGATTATTATTCCCATTTTAGAAATGAGAGGTTTAATAATTTGTCCGTGGCCACACAGTTATGTGATAAGCCTAGGATTTGACCTTAGGCATTCCAGCTCCAGAGTGCGAGCCTGCCCCCCACCCCATCACACTGTCCCTAGAAGATGCTGAATATTCCAGAGAATACAGGTCTTTTCTCTGTGGAGCTTACTGTACTTCACAGACACTTGTGCTGTTAACTTGGGAAGGGCAGAAGAATGTAGGAGACAGGGCAGAATGTCCCCGGCCAGTGAATAGTGAAGCTGGGAGCTCTCACTCTCGATGGAGCCTCTGCCCCTGGGCAGCTTTCCCACCTCCCTTATCTTTGCTTTGTCAAAGAGAGAAGGGGCCCCAGGAGGAGCCTTGGGGGCCGGGATGAGGGTAGGTAAGAGAAGAGCCAGAGAGAAGGTTGGTGAGGGTGGAAGACAGAATGCAAGAACCAATGATGGCATGAAAAACAAGGGAGCATGGGCATGCATTTCAGAGACAGACAGACAGGCAGACAAAGCAGATCGGGGCCGTCGCAACCAGGACAGAGTCACGCACATGCCTAATTGGCAGTGTTCTTAGAAACGTGTTCCATGGTCAGTGCTTGGCCTAGATAAGAGCAGCGACCAGGAAACCTTCTCTAGCAGGAGGAGTTTCTGCTTCTCTGATAGTTTGGCTGTGAATTAAAGCTCCTTCCCTACATCTTCAGGTCTAGGCAATCTGGACGCAGCCACCACAGCCTCTAAGAGGCAGGGTTAGGACTGGGCTGTGTGGTAAGGCCCCGATCCTGAGTCCATCTCTCACACTTAAACAGCAAAGCTGTGCTGCATATGGGCCAGACTGGAATCGAGGGAGGGATGGTGGTCCAAGTCCCAGATGACCATCTTCTAGCCATGGGACCCTGGACAGTTAGTTCATCTTTCTCTGACCCTGGAGAATGGGGATAAGTAGTCTGCCTCACTCATGAGGGTAGTGAGGAGGTCAAATGAGATAACCTCTCTGTATATGTACTTACACTGCAGAACACTGTACCTATGAAAGGTAATATTACTCTCTGAGCAATTCTTATGGATGCTTCTGAGATACAGCTATACCCTTTCCAAAAACAGACAATCCCTGCGTATGAGGATGGATGTGTCATATTTAGGCCATGTGTGTTAAAATCCTTAAACAGAAGAGTCTGGCGGTAAGAATATAAAAACAGAGGGCTCCTGCAATATTGGTGAGCCTGTCCCAGTGACGTCCACCCACCAGATTGGGCCCCGAGAGGGCACAACCATAACACTAATTACCTTGAACACTTCATTGTCTCCTAGAGGGCCACCCACATGTCAGTGGTCCATGACTGTGTCCCTCCCAACCCTCCACTGGAAAGACAAAAAAAAATCTCTTAGACCACAAAGAGGACAGAGGCGACATTTTTATCTACATCCTTTATCTACGGCCCAGTCCTAACCCTACCTCTAAATTTGTATGCATTACTAAAATTTAGCAGTGCTTATTCCACACCATTCTATTCATTGTCTCAATTCAGAACAGCCCTTTGGAGGTGCATGTCATTATTTCTGTGGTTGAGTGGAGAATGCTGAGCTTCAGAAGTTCAATGACTTGCCCAAGGTCACGCAGCTGGTTCGAGTCTGTTCACTCTGTTGCCTCCCAAGCAAGCATTCGCAGAGCTTCATGTATGATGAAAACACTGTACCCGATGGCAATTGCAAGTGTCTTATGCCAAACAGCAAATTTCACTATAAGAGAATTCTAAAGTGAATATTTTAGTAGATTTTACGTCGTTTACTTGTGGTTTTACATCTGGGGCTTGGGTTATACGAGACTCTCATCAGGCACCTATATGGACTTTTAAGCTCAGTACCCTAAAGGATGTCCTTTAGCCTGACAGAGTAGTCTGTCTGTATATCTGAGAATTAAGATTCCTGGATTCAAATGCTGTCTCATTACCGTGCGTGAAGGATAATCCCTGAATTACAGGAATATTTATAAACACCTTGCCTGAAGATCTCTTAGAAAGAACTACTTGCAATAAAGTGGTACCTTCCCAGCACCTCATAAGCTTCTAGTGACTTGTGCAGGAGGGATGCTTCTAGAGCAGGAGCATACAGGATAGATGCTGGAAAATCCAGAGCTCTGCAGCCTCCCACCAAGCTTCCTTCATGTCCCCACTGTATCTTACACTTTACTGTTCTTTTTGTCATTTAGTTGTCACGCTGAATGTCATTTATTCTTTACACAGTAGAACTGTGAACCTCTTGAGGACACAATCTCCATCTTAATCACTTTTGTTTTCCCTAGCATCTAGCAGAGAACTTTGGTATGTAGTAGTAAGAGCTCAAATGTTTGCATTGAGCTGTAAAATAATTGTATATCTTCCATTCACGCCTACATACATAACAGCCTGTGCGTCTAGGCTATCAGTGAAGGTGGGCTGGGGATTTCTGCCAAGGTCAGAGAGAGTCCTGTAGTGACAGCAGCAATATTTTGTCATCTTAACGTGCCTTCCCACATTGATCATAATTCCATCTAAATAAAGAACATGCCAGAATATAGACATTTGACTTTTCCTCCACACTTCGAGGTGCTAGTCATGAGAAACAGCTCCCTGGCCTACCTGCCGAGATGGTTAAGGCAGTTAGAGAGACTTCTTATATATTTCCTCCTTGGTTTGTGGAGCTCAGGATAAATGTCACAGTCTTTTTGTCAGAAAGGAAGGTTATTTAATGCTGTAATTATGAGTAAATCTTTATTTTGATTTCTATTCATATCATTTGTGCATTATTCTTTCACAAAACAAGAAAGATGAAAAGGCCCTTTGACACAAAGTCAATAAATGCCTGTTTCTAGTTGCCTGGAAGCACCTGGCCAGAATGTTCCCGGTAAACCACTAGGCAGCCTTGGGCACCGTCAGTCTTGGAGCTGGGGTGGGGGGGCACTGTGTGGAAAAGCAGGTTTGTGTGCTTTTGTGCAAGTCATACAGACACACATGAAGCGGAAGAGGGAAAAATAGTGTGGTCTTCCCATTGCCGTCATCCAACTCCTAAAAGCTCCTGGTCCTGCCAGCTGGTCTGAGCCCAGTGGCTGGTAAATACGATAAACACATCTGACTGTCCAAAAGCTACTCCACGGGATTGTTGGAAACATCCTCCTCTCCCCCAGATGACATTCTCAGAGAACAGGGCTGAGTGTTCTGGAGAGGTGTGGGCAGCACTGGGAGGCATCCGCACTGTCCTGCTTTATCAAGGACATTTCCGGACCTGAGGGGTAGTTGGCATTGGCCACTGGGGCTGACTCAGGCTTCGTTGCTGTGTGAATTGGGGCAAGATTCTCAACCTCTCTTGGCTTTGTTTCACCATCCACAAATTGGCAGAGCTGGACTGGATGGACTCGGAGGGTTTCCCAGCTCCTACATTCTGCGAAGGGGTTGGGGCAGCTGGTCCGTCCCGTGGCTAAGGCAGCAGGGGCTTGTTGTCCCCCAGAGCAGGAGTTTTCCAAAGATCCCAGCGGGAATGTAAACACTGCCATCTCAGTTTCTTTATGTAACCTGGCTACGCATCCATTTCCTCATTGGGAAGACAGGGATAATTCTCCCTTTGTTAATTAGTGTCTGTCCCAGGGTCCTGTCCAATGGCATGTCCCATGCTGACATGCTGGGGTAGGGGTGGGTAAAGGTCGTGTGCCTGCCAAATGCCAGGTGCTACCATTCTTACTTTACATACATTCAAGTTTCACAAAAATCCTGTGTGGTGAGTATTCCTTTACTCTCCCTTTTCCAGATAAGAATGACAGGTTCAGAGAAATTAAATGCTGTATCCAGGGTCACCCAGCTCCATAAGTGGCATGGCTAAGAAAAGAACCAGGTCTGTTTTATTCTAACACTATTCTCTTTTATTCCACATGGACTCTTATTTAAAACATGACGATCAATTGGGCTATGTCAAGGTTTAAAACTTTTCTGTATCGAATCACACTATCAACAGAATGAAAAGGCAACCCACAGAATGGGAGAAAATATTTAAAAATAATATATTGGTTGGATAAAGGGTTAACATCCAGAATACATAAAGACTACGTATAACTAAACAGAAACAAACAATTTTAATTAAAAAATGGGCAAAAGGCCCGTGGTTTGTTTTTTGTTTTTTTTTTTTTGGCCCCTTCCTTTTGCTCTCCCTGCGCTACGATGATGGGTCCAGTCGTCATCTGTGGCGTATGTATCGTGCTCTTTAAACCTATATCTTGCTCTTGCCTATAATCCTATCTTTCTCTCCTCAATAAACCTCATTTTCATGCTTGCCTTAAAAAAAATGGGCAAAGGACTTGACTAGACATTTCTTCAAGAAAGATATACAGCTGGGTGTGGTGGCGCACACCTGTAGTCCCAGCTACTCAGGAGGTCGGAAGGCCGAGGTGGCAGGATCACTTGAGCCCAAGAGTTTGAGTCTAGCCTGGGCAACATAGTGAGACCTTGTCTCTTTAAAAAAAAAAATAAATGCCAGGCATGGTGGCTCATCCCTGTAATCCTGTCACTTTGGGAGGCCAAGACAGGAGGATTGCTTGAGCCCAGAAGTTTGAGACCAGCCTGAGCAACACAGTGAGATCCCGTCTCTACAAAAAAATAAAAAATCAACCAGGCATGGTGGCACACACTTGTAGTCCCAGCCACTCCAAAGGCTGAGGCAGGAGGATCGCTTGCAGTTTTAGGTTGTGGTGAGCTATGATGATGCCACTGCACCCTAGCCCAGGCAACAGAGCAAGACCTTGTTTCAAAAAAAAAAAAAAGAAGATGTATAAATGGCCAACCTGCACATGAAAAGATGCTCAGCATCACTAATCATTAGGGAAATATGAATCAAAATCACAGTGATAAGCCACTTGACACCCATTAGGATGGCTACTATCAAAAAAGCAGGAAATAACAAGGGCTGGTAAGGATATGGAGAAATTGGAACCTACTAGTGGGAATGTAAAATGGTGCAGCTGCTATAGAAAACAGTATGGCGACTCCTCAAAGAATTAAAAATAGAATTATCATATGATCCAGCAATTCCACTTCTCAATATATACCCAAAAGAAGCGAAAGCAGGGACTTGGAGAGATACTTGTACTCCCGTGTTCTTAGCAGCATTATTAACAATAATAGCCTAAAGTAGAAGCAACCCAAGTGTGGATGACAGATGAATGAATAAACAAAATGTGGTATATCCATACAGTGGGATATTATTCAGTCTTGCAAAGGAAGGAAATTCTGAGTAGTGCAACATGGGTGAACCCTGAGGACGTTATGCTAAGTGAAATAAGCCAGTCACGAAAGGACAAATACTGTATGATTTTGCTAGTATGAGATACCTAGAGTAGTCAAAGTTATAGAGACAGAACATGGAAGAAAGGTTACAGGGAGCTGAGTGGTAGAGGAGAGTGGGAAATCGTTGTTTAATGGGTAGAGTGTCAGTTTTGTAAGATGAAAAGAGTTCTGAATATAGATGGTGGTGATGGTTATACAGTAATGTGAATGTACCTAATGCCATTGAACTGTACAATTAAAAATGGCTAAAATGGGCTGGGCACAGTGGCTCATGCCTGTAATCCTAGCATTCTAGGAGGCCGAGGCAGGAGGATTGCTTGAGGTCAGGAGTTTGAAACCAGCCTGAGCAAGAGCGAGACCTCGTCTCTGCAAAAAATAGAAAAATCAGCCAGGCGCGATGGTGCCCGCTTATAGTCCCAGCTACTGGGGAGGCTGAGGCAGGAGGATCACCTGAGCTGAGGAGTTTGAGGTTGTAGTGGGCTATGATGATGCCACTGCACTCTAGCCAGGGTGACAGAGTAAGATCCTGTCTTAAAAAAAAAGAAGAAAGTTTACACAAATAAGGTTAAGAACATGTCTGTGGCTGCATTTGGTGGAAGTGGCTGGAGGGAGGTTGATCAAATGTGGAGTCATGTGTCCATGTGAGGGGTGGTTTGAGTTAATGGCAAATGGGCTTCAGCTTGGGCAGGGGGCAGCCTCAAAAAGCAAGCCATGTCCTCTTAGCAGCAAAGCCGAGGCACCAAGAAAGGCCCGTGTGGCTGCCAATGGGGAGAAGAGAGCAAGACAAGATTCCATAGAAGAAAATAAATGTGTGTTCAGATGTTGGCTGCACCTGAGCCACAGGGTTGGCACCCTGAACTGTAGGTTTATTTTTGACTAAGCTGCCTCTCACATGGGCATCCCTCCGTGGCTCGCTCTGAAGTGAGCAGCAGCAAGCTTTATGTATTTAATAAAAAATTTTAAAACAAATGCCACACCAGGGAGCCAGCTCTAGTAAATGCATGTGTACTAGCCCTGAAAGAAACCCACTAGAACACTGCCAGTCGTTATTTCTGGGTGACAGGATCACAGATGAGTTTAAATTTCTTATGAAAAATATGTTGTATTTTTCACACTTTGTGTAGTGTTTTTCATCATCAAAGGCCTTGTGGATAGTTATCTGGACTCTCGTAATTATGTTTTAGAAATGATTATGTAAGAATACATGCAAAAACAAATCTATGAGCTGGTGGATTCAACTGAAAGGGGAACTTTGTGAGGGGATCAGAAATGTCTATCTCTTGTTTGGGTGGTGTTTGCACAAGCATAAAAAGAGTTGTCAAAACTCTGAACTCTTAAGATCTATGCATCTATCATATTACATGTTACTTATACTGCAATAAAACAGTAGGAAACCCGGGAGGAGAAGAAAACATGCATGCAAACAAGCCCGGGCTTTCTTACAGTGCTGGCAGGGGGTATGCAAGGAGGCAATCCAGGGCCTGTGCCAGCCCGCACCAGGGCTCTGACCCACAGCCCAAGACGGTCCCAGCACCCCAGTGAAAGGGCTCATTGAGAGCTGCTGGGCAAGGCCACATGCTACAGGATGGCTTACGTGCTGGGCAGCAAGTGGAGGAAACTGCCCTGGGAAGGCCAGCCTGTTGGCAGCTGGGAGGCTGATGGTGCCAGCAGGGCAGTGGGCAGAGGGCTCATGAAGCAAGGCCATCTGGGTGCAAGGCCTGCCTTTTGAGCACTGCTGTTGACATTGCTGACAAAACAAAGCCCAGCTCTACCAGGTCTCTAGCACTGTCTAAGCACAATCACAGGCAGGGCCAGGCATGTATGAAGGATTGATTTTTCCGTTTCCTCCTTGCGGACTCTGTGCCCTTGCAGCCCACAGTATTATCGTTCTCCTAAGAATGCAGAGCCTTTAATGGCCTTATTATTCACCTGTTTCTTAATGATGTGCTGACTTCGGACATGTCTGCACAAAAACCTATGCTCTCTGGCTGAAAATGGATTTTTTTTTCTAATGACACATTGAAATGAATAAATCTCAGTGTCTCCTTTGCAAGGATTGAGTGTGAAGATCCTGGAGTTTGAATCAGTTATATGATTTTGGAAATGTTCCTCACCTGCCTTAAGTTTCATTTTCCTCATCTGTAAAATGGGGACAACAGACCCCACCTCAACATTGTTGGGAGGATTAAATAAAAATGCATTCAAACCTCTTAACAGTTCCTGACCCATAGTGAGAGCTTAATAAATGTTAGCTCAATAAATGACGTTGTTGTTCATTGGAGATATCGAATACGTATTTTACGGTCAACCAATCCTTTTTGATGACAGCACAGCAGGAACAGGGCCACCCTCTCCGGAGGCCTGAGGATCTGCTTTGAAGGAAGGATTCTCTGCTGCTCATTTAGAGCTTTTTAAGGAGCTGTCCCTTTCCAGCTGCTTTCTCTCTCCCCTGCTCTTTGCTTCTTGCGGTGGGCAGAATCTGCTGCAGGGACTGTCCTGTTGGTGCAGGTGTGCCCAGAGTGCCCATGCGCACTAGAGCTGCCTCATTAAAAATGGGTCTTGGCTCTGCTTGAGCTGCTGCTTACTTGGCATTTTTCGTAGGGCTCAAACCTAGTATTTGTTTGCATTTTTGCACCATTCTGGTGCTTGTTTTGCATTTCAAAAGCATTGCTTCTATAATTTCCCTTTGGAGCTGAGACCACCCCGTCCTGCATTGTAGAGGCTCTGGGCATGGCGCCTGTTTTGTGTTTGGCATCTCGTTCTTCGTGCTGCGACCGTCTCTCTAATGATACATTTGGGCATTTGAATGACTGATCTTGGGTTCTTAGTCTCTAAGAGTCTGCGCCTTAAGTCTGTGAGTCTGTATATTTAAAGCACTTACACTTGCTCTCAATCAATTTGGCTCCATAACAATGAAGCTTCCTGTGTTTCTAATTTTGTTACTGTGTGTTCATTTGGAAAGCTGGAGGTGAGTAACCCTGCTTTTTATAGGCTGCCTGGTGGCCACAATAGGAAACTGGACATATTTTGGGAAAGGGGAAAGCATAAATGTGTTGTAAATCCCAAATCCTGATTTCTAGTTCTTAGCTCCAAACTTAAGCCAAATCACCCCTGAAATTTCTAACACTGTATTGTTTTCAGCGATAGATTCTACTCTCTATGCTGGAAGCTCTTTGAGAGTAGGAGTTATTTACTGGAATATTTCTTACCCCCATAGTTCACTTAAAAAAAATCGAATGCCTCAATGTGCCAAGTAGTAGGTATTCAGATAAATGAATTCCCCCGAGGAGTTCAAATCACTTTAAAGAGAGCTACACACATACGCATTAACTTTTTTTCCCCCTTTTCTCTCATTTATTGGGATTCCTGGAGCTCGAAAGGCCCACAAAGCACTTCCTTCCATAAATGTAACCAATATATTACTTATACTGATAAATAATGTTTTTATTTTTTAAAAACATTTTTTAGAGACAGGGTTTCACTCTGTCACTCAGGCAGGAGCATAGTGGCCCAGCCATAGCTCACTGCAACCTCACACTCCTGGGCTCAGGTGATCCTCCTGCCTCAGCCTCCCAGGTGTCTGGGACTACAGGTGCATGCCACCATGCCCCTCTGATTTTTTCTTTTTTGTAGAGACAGGATCTCGCTATGTTGCCCAGGCTGGTCTTGAACTCCTGCCCTCAAGTGATCCTCTGGCCTTAGCCTCCCAAAATGCTTTGATTACAGGTGTGAGCCTCTGTGCGCAGCCTAATCTGCCTTCTTGTGAGTTGATTTTTCAGCAAACCTGGGGTCTGAGGGCCTCGACTGCCACGCATGAATGCACAAAGCGAGGTTGCAGGGAGCTGTGATGCATGGTGTACTCTAGCCTGGGCAACAGAGTGAGACCCTGTCTCAGAAAAAAAAGAGAGAGGCAGATTAATAAGGGAAAAGGCATACAAATTTATTTAACCATGTGCTTGAGGAGGAGCACAGAGTGATTATCCAACATCCCAATGAGGTCCAGAAGCTTGTATACCATCTCGAGGTTACAGAAAGAATGGGGGCTTGGATCCTGGCAAAACAGGTTATGGGAGGGGGAAAAGAGGAATTCCACTGAGGGGCAATAAATGATTACTTAGGAGAATGATTGGATCAGGGGACAGAAATTAACTTGTAAATCGCTTTCTTGGAATTTAAATGATTATTGGAGACAGTCATTATCTTATAAAGGGTCTGTTCAGGTGTGGTTACATTCCTGGTTTTTCCTGTAATGGATAATGAGATAACAGGAATGGGAACAAGAACAATTGTTCTCCTTGGAGGGTCTGTCCTATCTTTATGTAGATAGGGGAAAAGTCTCTCCCAAAGCCTGTTGATCTCTAAGGGTTTTTAATTCAAAATATTTATTATACCAAGGAGCCATATTGTGGGGTGAACTTTCCTTCCCTCCCTCACATGAATAAAGTAAATGACCTCCAGATCTTTAGTCAGCTCCTCGGCATCAAAATAGCAGCAAGAACAGAGCTAAGCAAGTACAGAAAACTGTGTGTGTGTGTGTGTGTGTGTGTGTTAACTCTATGATTCCAAATCTTTGAACTGAAAAATTTTCCGTCAGATTTTGTGAGGAGCTTTATCCTGAAGAGAAAATGGGAGAAACATTAAAAATTATGCTTACTTTAAATTAAATGAGTAATACATAAAATGTTTTTGTTGCGGGAGGAAATTCAACTAAAACTGAAGCTCTAAGTCAGAGCTGTCCAAGAGAATCTTCTGCAATGATGTAAATGCTCTGTATCTGTGCTGTCCAATATGGTAGCCTCTAGCCACACGTGGCTATTGAACATATAAAGTGTTGTAGTGGCTACTATATTGGGCGGCACAGCCTAAGTCTCTCCTCCCTTCCTCCCCCTCATCCCTGGGCCCCCAGATCTGTTTGGTAACCAACGTTAAGACCGTGCTGTGTATCCCTATAGATCGTTCTTTGTGCATGACATCATATTTTACACATGTATTTACATACGAGCCAAGTTTGTTTGGCCTGTGAGTGCCGCACACAAATGGTATCATACCACACGTGTTCTACAGCCTCCTTTATAATTAACAGTGTGTTTGGAGAGCTGTCTGGGGCGGTGCTCATAGATCTGCTTCATTCATTTCAGCTGCTGCCTAGTGTCCAGTGCATGGATGTTCTAGGGTTTATTTAGCCCGTCCTTTATTGAACGTGTAGGTTGTTTCCAAACAAAGGCACCAGATGCATCTCATACCTTCTTCCCCGTGCATATGGGCAGGTGCATACACTGAGACATGGATTTTCCAAGTGAGAGGAGGAATAGTGTCCATATTCCACCCGTGATTCTCCTACCCTGGTTCTCCTGGACTATGCATGCAGGGTTGGGGCTGCTGTGGGTGCGAGCCCGTCTGAGACGCTGTCGGGGAGCCTTTATTTATTTGGGGGGACGAAGCTGACAGCCGTGTCCTACTCTGATCTCTGTTTTTACTGCCCACGCTGAAAAGCCGAAACTTAGATTTTATCACACAAGCTGTGATGAGCCCTGAAAATACTGACGTTAATAACGATTTGAGGATGACAGACACAGACAGCACTCATCTGCAAGCAGCGACAAATGCAGACTTGAGGAAAATCTGGAAGGCTTGGAGCCTCATTTTTTAAGTTAGATTTCTCAAGCCGTGCTCATTACAGTCATCTTGGGGCTCAAGTATAAGATAGCTGGGTTTAAAGGCCCACGTATTTGCTAGCATTTGAATATTAGGTGGTGAGCAATGAATGAAACCAAGATTCACCAGCAGAGTCACTTTCTAAATGAGGCGAGGGCAGCGCAGGCCTTGGGCACGGCAGGGAACGGTGTAACTTAAAGCCATCGCCTGCTTCTGGTGGCCACAGTGTGTCTTGTCTAATAATACTTTATTTTCCTCCCTCCTGATTTCAGACCATGCTGAAATAAAGACTATTAAATATTCCATACCAAGTCTTTTTCCTGTGATTATTGGGGGCTTATGACGGTTTTAAAGTCGAACCCTGGAAGAGTTAGGATGGCTGATAAAACAAATGAAGGAAAGAAGTGAACAGCAGGTAGCATCCTTTCAATTAGCAATGTGCCCCCAGCAGCTGGGAGTGGGAGACATTTGGCAGGAATGGGCCATTGTCCAACAAAGAACTGAGAAAAGCAGAAAGCGGGGAAGCGGGAAGAAGTGAGGGGAGCAGAGGCTCAGAGGGACAGAGCCTGCTCATCAGGCCCAGGGACAAGCTTTGAGGGCACGCACACAAAATTGGGGTGGCGGGGATTGCATATTTCCACAAAGCATTAATGGAAATGAAGACAAAGGAGGAAATTCACTGTGGTTTCATACTCCGTAGGTCAAGCTGTTTTCTTTTCTGCACGTCCCCTGTCCTGATGTAATTATATTTTCATAGTTTGGACCCTACTGTGGAGACACCTTAGTTTGCACCCTGCTGTGGATGCACCTTTCTCATTAAACACTGCAGTCTAGGAATTTTTCCATATTGTCACTTAGTCTTTAAAATATGCCATGAGGCTTGCGCTTAAATTATTTATTCGATACATTTCAGCCAGCTGGCTAAATTCTACTCAGAGTTCCTTTGTTTACAAACATCATGGCGAAGTGTATCCTGTGCCTGTGATTAGTAGACATGTGAGAAACAGAGTGCTCATTGTGGAAGGCACCTCTCTGTTTTCCCCTCCAGAATTCTTTTTGGTATTTTATTTTTTTTTTTAGTTGACATATACTAATTGTACATATTTATGGGGTACATAGTGATGTTTTGATGCGTTATCATGTATAGTGATCAGATCAGATCAGGGTAATTAGCATATCCCTTGGCTCAAACTTTTATCGTTTCTTTGCGTTGGGAACACCCAATATGCTCCTTCTAGCTATTTGAAACTGTTTAATATATTGTCACTAACTATCCTATAGTGGTCTAGAACACTAGAACTCGCTCCTCCTGTCCAGCTGCAATTTTGTGTCCTTAACCAATGTTCAGATTTTTGGTCAGCTTCTCAGTGGGTTGGTTTTACTGGGCCGTGTTCAGACTCTGGCCCCAGCTTGTCCTGATGCCCATGGCTGGTCAGTCTCAAACCTTGCACGTCACTCTGGTGATGTGATGTTATTGCTACCCACGTTCCTCAGTGGCGAGATGAGTTTCTAATCCAGTTTCCAGGACCTCCATGGCTACCGAAGCACTGTTTCTGTCACTGGTCCAAGCTTTTGGCATCTCCCTCTCGGTGCCGCCGATTGTGGCCGTGGGTGGTTCTTACTCCGCGTTAGATCCATCTGGCCCCTCCTTTCTGCTCTCTTTGGCCACCAACCTGGCTCTGGCCCTTATTTTCTTATGCCTCGGTTTCTGCTTTCCTGTTGATGGTTTCCTTTCTTCTGATGTCTCTAAACTCAAATTCAGCTAGCCAGACCCTGGCTACCCTTCCCAATACACTATTCTCATCCTCTCATACCTCTTTTCCAAAAAGCCCTCAAATAGCTCCCCTCACCTACAGGATGAAGGCTGAGTTCCTTACCTGGGCAGCCAGAGCTTCTCTGGCTCCCGTGCACTCGGCCATTTCCTGTCCCTGAAGAGACCCTTCCAATTCTTGGGTCTGAACAATAGCCACACCTTTTGACTCCATTTCTGGAAATGCATCCTAAGGAAATAATCCAAAAAATGAAAAAAGCTATAATGTACACACACTCTGTCCAGCTTTATTTTCAATAGCATGAAGGTGTAAACAAGATAAATGTCAAGTCCTATGGAAAAGGTTCAGTAAATTACTGTGGATCTTCTCGCTGGAATTTTAAGCACACATTCGAAATGATAATTATGACGACAGTTAAACAACAGGAAAAATACTTATGAAATAGGATGAAGAGCACCAGAGAGCTCCCATTCACGGAGCCTTCTGGGTGCCAGCCTGCGCTAGGTGCTTTGCTCATCTCCACAGACGGGGAAACCAACAGGGAGCTTGGAGGTCACTGAATTCCAAGGCGTGTTCTTTCTATGTTATAAAATAGGAAACTGTATCTACATTTTGGTATGATTCCTGTTTGGAGTGCCAATATTGAGGATCATTCTTTTAAAATTGTCTCTGTGAATATTCTTTAAGCTCTTTAACAATTTTATTGAATGCATACTCTGCACTGGGAGCTAGGTGCCAGGTGCCTGCAAGGAAGTCCTGCATAAGCTTAGGTTCTAAAACCTCTTCCATGTGTGTCCCTTTGCTCCACTGTTTCTCCTGCCAGGACTACCCTTTCTCTCCCCTTCTGCCAGGCCCACATCCTCCTGCCTAAATTCTGTCTTACCTGAGAAGCCTTCCTTGACCAACCCAGCCTAAGGAGCACACGCCCTCCTTTGGCCCCGTGTGATACATGACACTTTCCGTGAGAAACGTCAGTACACTCAGGCAGCTTGTATTTAACTTATTGATTGTGCCTTTTCTCTCCAACTAAACCGTAAGAGCCCCGAAAACCAGACCTGTGTCTTTTTAATGTTTCATATCCCCAGGTAGCCCTTGGCACAGCAGGTGGGGGGCCATGATGGGTACTCAGTATATGAGTTGGCAAATTTCTTTTTCCTCCACCGGTGGCCAACCTAGTGTGGGACTGGTTGGTCACTCAAAGGAGTGGTGGGAGAGGCTCTGGCACGATGCTGGCACACTTTTGTGCCCCCATGAGCAGATCGGTCTCCTGAGTCAGGGTCTTCCACCGGTTACCACCTCTCCTCAAAAGGAGGCATCTTTGCCTTCATTGTATGCCAACTTCTAAAAGTCTTTTTATTTTGAAATATAGATTCATATGCAGTTGTAAAGACATGCACAGAGAGGTCCTATGTACCCCTCACCCAGCACCCCCCAACATTAGCATCCTGCATAACTATGGTTTAGTACCAATATCAGACACTGGACATGGGTACAATCCACACAGCTGGTTAAGATTTCACCAGTTATACATGACTTTTTAAAAATAACCCATCCCAAAATTATCTTTTTCTACTTGAGCACATTTTCTTTGTATCCCTACCTGACATGTTTATTCTCACTTCAAAATCTATACACACCATTGCTCTAAAGTTGGATGGTCACCCTTGCTCTGTTCCTGGCTCTGTTCCTTGCTTCTGGGTGATGTTGGGCAGATTAGCCAACTTCTCTGAGCTCTGGTTTTCTCATGTGAAGAGTGACAATACTAACCTCATGGGATTTTTGCCTGTAATTCTAGTACTCTGGGAGGCCGAGTTGGGAGGATCACTTGAGGCCAAGAGTTTGGGACCAGCCTGAACAAGAGCGAGACACTGTCTCTACAAAAAATAGAAATATTAGCCAGATGTGGTGGAGTGTGCCTGTAGTCCCAGCTACTCAGGAGGCTGAGGCAGGAGGATCACTTGAGCCCAGAAATGTGAGGTTGCAGTGAGCTATGATCAAGCCACTGCACTCTATCCCAGGCAACAGAGTGAGACCCCGTCTCAAAACATAAAAATAAAAAATAATAATAGACCCTATGGCCGGGCATGGTGGCTCACGCCTATAATCCTAGCATTCTGGGAGGCTGAGGTGGGAGGATTGCTTGCGCTCAGGAGTTCGAGACCAGCCAGAGCAAGAGCGAGACCCCGTCTCTACTATAAATAGAAAGAAATTAGCTAAACAACTAAAATCAGAAAAAATTAGCCAGGCATGGTAGTGCATGCCTGTAGTCCCAGCTACCCAGGAGGCTGAGGCAGGAGGATCGCTTGAGCCCAGGAGTTTGAGGTTGCTGTGAGCTAGGCTGACGCCATGGCACTCTAGCCCAGGCAAGAGAGTGAGACTCTGTCTCAAAAAAAAAAAAAAAAGGCCCTAAAGCCCTCTTTTTCTCACAGTACAATGGAATCCTCTTTTAAATAATGTTCCAAATCAGTCTCCTCTGACACCTTCCCATCCCATCTCTAGTTTCCTCGGCTGCCCTGTTCTGTGTGCAACATTTAATTTGCATGATCCTGATTGTATGCTCCATGTTCCTGTTGAATATATTTTCATTTCTATTTTTACCTGTCAATAATACAGGGTATTTGCAGGCAGAGGCCTCAGTTCTTTAAGGTCTTTTAATTTCCAAGTCAACATATTGGATAAGAGCCTAGGTTTGGTGCCATCTGTAAAACAACAATAATTGTATCAACTTCATAGACTTTTTGTAAAGATTAAAGAAAGAAAGCATAGTGCCTGGCACAGCCAGACTCAAAACATGTTAGCTGCTCTCGGTGGTCACGACGATGCCCCTTCACGTGTGTTTCCCACGGAGCTTTGTCCTTGGGCCCCTGAGAGGTGATGGCGTGTCTGTCTCGATTTGGATTTCGATTTTTTAATAGCTGTTGGTGCTTCACACTCCAAGCATAATATAAAGATGAAAGACTTCAAGGCCCATTCTTGTTCTGACACTCCATTTTATTCTACCCTGTCTTTCTCCTAAGTCAGGAAAGAGATTTTAATAATTATTCCCACAGTAATACTGATGATGATGATGATGATGGTGAAAGCTAACAGTTATTGAGTGTTTATTATGTGCCAGGAGCAGTTCTAAAAAACTTTACTTGTGTTCACTTATCTAGTCTCCACTGCAACCCCTTATTCTCATTTTGCAGATGAGTAGACTGAGGCACAGGAGAGCTTGAGTGCCTTGCCTAGGTTTGTACAGCTTGTCAGAGCTGGAACTGGGGTTTGAAGCCAGGCTTTCTGGCTCCTGAAAATGGTTGGAATGAATTTTTCCTGCTGTTAGTGGTCCCAAGAGACAGAGAATGAAAAAACATTCTGTTTATTTTTGTCTGTTTTATCTTCATTTGCTTGAAGAACCGTTACCAAAGCCCAGGGAAGCCTACCATTAGTGAAGAATTGAAGCCCTGACATTAAATCAATCGGACACCTTTCTCTCTTTTTAAATCCCATCCTCAATTAAGGTGGAAATCAGATTAACCAAGATTGGCCGGAAAGTAGCGAGCGTGTTGGAAGCTCGGGAGCTCAGAAAGGTCAGGCCACTGACGGCTGCTGGTTTGTGGATTCAGACGAGTCTCACCCAAGCAGTCTCCGCAGGGAGAATTCAGCTGCCATTTGATTCTACTCCTAGTCGGATCTGTCTGGAAACTCGAACCCAGCTCCTTCCCAGATTCATTCTCATCAGCACCTCCTCGTGACCGCTTCAGTCACAGACGACAGGAGACAGGTCCTGGCCCCTGCACATCCCTGTGCCGCACACCGGTCCTGGAGCCACACGGCAGGCACCATTTGATTTCCTTCTCACCAGTAAAACAAAACCAGCCTCTCCCTGTGTGATTCCCGGCTTTAATTGATTTCCTTCTCACCAGTAAAACAAAACCAGCCTCTCCCTGTGTGATTCCCGGCTTTAATTACCAACGGTAAATTGCCGCGTCACCCAGAATAATGAGAAGTTGGAAACATCAGGGAATGATTAAATAAATCAGGGTCTATCCAAAAGAGAGAATAATCAGTAGCCATTAAAATGAAGTTTTGAAAAATATTTAATAGGACAGTAAATGACTAAGAAGAAAATAGGTTTTAATACTATCCTGCAGGATCCCAATTTTCTGCGTATATTTTTAAAATATGCATAAACATGGAAACAGAAACTAGAACATATACACCAAAATTTTAATAGTTATCTCCAAATTATATGATTATAAGGGATGTTTATTTTCATTTTTATTTTTTCCTATTTTACAAATTTATGCCCATAAGCATGTATTCCTTTTAAAATCAGAAGCAAGGAAAAAGGGAAAAAGAGAAGAGGGAAACTTTTTGGTTTTCTTAAATGTTTCCTTGTTGAAGAGTTGTTGATTCTTTGTTTCGTGGGTCCACCAATACTTACCAGCTGTAGCTCTCTCCACCCCTAGGCATCCGGCTCAGGTCTCACTTCTTCCAGGAAGTCTTCCTGGACTCATTGAACTCAGAGATTTCTTCAGTTTTACGGACTCCTTAGTCTCATTGTGACACATCATTGACTTTAAATGTGTGTAGGTCTTGTGTGCCCCGCTACAGAGTGGGTTCCTCGATGGCAGAACCTGGATAGTTTAAACTCCCTTCTGTTCCCTGCATCCCCCGGCAAGTACTGTGCAAACTGCCGGGGTTCAATCGATGTCAGTTGAACACAAGGCCTGGCCCTCGTGGGAGGCACACGAATTGGACGCACCTTTCTCTCTGAGCTTTGTTCCATTTCCTCCAATTCATCCGAAAGGGGTGTCTGTGCCATTAGCCCTGGGTTAAATTTGATTGTAAATTGTTTAAAAAGAATTCCATTTGCTTTCGGTAGGAATGGTCAAGTCCAACCCTTGTCTTTACAAGGCGATTGTAAAGCTGAGAAAATAAATATGAACTATTTTGAGCAAAAAGGCATTTTTCTTGGTGAATGGGGATAATGGAGTTGATGTTTATAAAAAGGAAACCAAGGGCAAGGAGAGGCGGCGACTTCCCTCGGTCTCACGCTGATCAAAGGCAGGTGAAGGCACACGTCACGCCAGCTTTCCTCAAGTCCTGCTGGGCTCAGGATACTGTATCGAGGTCAGAAGAAAATGAGACCTGAGGAATTTACAGTTTATCTGGAGGGAAGAAAAGACGAGTCACTGAAATAACTTAGCCTGAACAAGCAGCGGTAGGAGATTACATAAGGTGGCACAGCGCAGAGGACATGCCGGGGTCCAGCTGGCACGGGGCAGGCAGTGCCTGTGCTTCCGCTGACCTAGCGGGTGTCAGGATCCACCCGGCCCCATGTCCGCGGCTCTGACTCTCTCCTGCCCCTTCACCATGTCCAGCTTGCGTCCAGTCCCTGTCACCCGAACATCCTCTCACCCACAGCTGTGGGGTCCCCCATTCTGCTCCTCTAAAGACCTCCCAGCCCTTCTCACTCTGGCTTCTGACGCACCCGCTGGCTGCCAGACACGACTGTTCCGGGAGGCAGAGCAGGGGCCAGAGGACCACCTGTGTGAAGGAAAGGCTTAGAAAGACAGAACGACCTCCCCTTATGTCAGGACATCCCTTCTTAAATACTAAGTTGAAGGGTTGACATTTAAGGCAGTGGCGAGCCACGCTGCTGCCTGACCGTGTGGCAGACTAGACCAAGGATTTGCCTGAAAGCTACGTCTAGAATGAATTGAAACAAGGAGATGGGCCCAGGGGCCGGGTTTGCAAGGACTGGGTGTCGGTGTTGAGGAGGCTTCCAGCACAGTGGCTGCGGCAAAGGGGAGCACAGGGTGGACTTGAGAAATTGTTGGAGACATGTTTTTGGGAAGGGGATGGGAGATTAGGGGAGCCTCATGGCAGAGAGGCACCTAAGTGTGACTTTGGACAGGCCGCATAACCTGTCTGATCCTGCCTCTTTATCTGTACAGTGAGAATAATTGTACCCACCTTATGGGGTTGTTGCAAGTATTATATGAGATATTTGAAAAGTGCTTGGGCTAGTGCTTAGCACAGAGCAGGTGGTAAACCCTGGAATTTTTTTTTTTTTTTTTTAACAGTTAAAGATCAGCACAAGAGAGACTGGGGCAGCAGTGAAGAGAGGAAGGGATCCAAAGGGTAGCAGCGGGGCTCGGCAGGCCTGGCTGGCAGGTGATGCTGGGTTGGTAACGGGGAATTTAGGGGAAGGGGGCTAGATTTTGAAATGCATGATGTGTTTGGTTTTCGAGACTTTGTTTGTTTCAAACCACCGATCCCTGGGTAGTAGGGAGCTCTGATCAAGGGGACCAGTCAGTCAGAAGAACAGGATCAGGCAAGCAGAGCGAAGGAGAAACAGGGCTGCAATGCACAGGAGCCACGGGGACACACACGCTGCTGGCAGCCCAGGCGCGACGTCCTGAGTCCTCGGTGGGGAGCTGCCAGCAGCTCCAAGACCTGCTGTCACATGCTGGGCAGGCGAAGAGCTGGGCCAGTGCTTCTCCCCCTGTCATTCTTTGTGTCCCATCTTCAGGACACAAGGGTCACTCTGATGAGCAGTCAGGATTGCCACCACAGGCCAAGCCAGGAGTTAGCAAGGGGGCGGGGGAGTTGGGGCAAGGCAGGAGGCCAGCATGTGGCACGGGTGGGCAGAAGGAACCCTGACCCCAGTGAGCCAGGCCCCGAGCTACAGGTGGCGGCAGCCCTAGAAGATGGGTTGGGCACCAGGTTCAGGAATGGGAGCCAACGGTTCTGCCACAGGAACTTTTCCCTGAGGTCCCCCTAGGAGCACTGTCCTATAAGCACCTGGAGATCTTTTGCTAAATGCCTTGAAATTCATGATTGCTTTTCAGCTCAATCGCGCTGTCATGACTTCATCCAACAAATAAGTCTGAGCACCCCCTGCCGCCACCACCCATGGGTTGGACCCTGTTCCAGCCCTGGAATACAGTGTGGACAAGCATAGATCCCACTCTCGAGGAGCTAACCTTCAAGTGGGGAGACAGGGTGTAGACACAGATGAAATGTGTCAGTTGGTGGAAAGTGCTGTGGAAAGGAATAAATCAGGCCAGAAAATTAAAGGGAATTGCTGGTT
>RJWJ010022217.1:0-27245 GCA_004363605.1 Indri indri | reverse complement strand
AGCTCTTTGAGGTATCTCCAAATTCTTTTCCACAGAGGTTGCACTAATTTGCAGTCCCACCAGCAGTGTAAGAGTGTTCCTGTCTCTCCACATCCTCGCCAGCATTTGTTGTTTTGGGATTTTTTGATAGAGGCCAATCTCACTGGGGTTAGGTGATATCTCATTGTGGTTTTGATTTGCATTTCTCTAATGATTAGAGTTGTTGAGCATTTTTTAAATATGTTTGCTGGCCATTATTCTGTCTTCTTTTGAAAAGTTTCTGTTCATTTCCTTTGCCTATTTGTTGATGGGGTTGTTTGATTTTTTCATGTTGACTTTTTTGAGTTCTAGATAGATTCTAGTTATCACCCCTTTATCAGATGTGTAGAGAGCAAATATTTTCTCCCATTCTGCAGGCTGTCTATTCGCTCTAATGATAGTTTCCTTGGCCGTGCAAAAGCTTTTTAATTCGATCAGATCCCATTTATTTATTTTTGTTGCTGCAGTGATTGCACTGGGGGTCTTTTTATCCACCTCAAAAAGCAGTAGGTTGAGGCCGGGTGCGGTGGCTCACGCCTGTAATCCTAGCACTCTGGGAGGCCGAGGCGGGAGGATCGTTCTGAGCTCAGGAGTTCGAGACCAGCCTGAGCAAGAGCGAGACCCCGTCTCTACCAAAAATACAAAGAAATTAATTGGACAGCTAAAAAAATATATATAGAAAAAAAAAATTAGCCGGGCATGGTGGCACATGCCTGTAGTCCCAGCTACTCGGGAGGCTGAGACAGTAGGATTGCTGGAGCCCAGGAGTTTGAGGTTGCTGTGAGCTAGGCTGGCCACGGCACTTGCCCCAGGCAAGAGAGTGAGACTCTGTCTCAAAAAAAAAAAAAAAAAAAAAGCAGTAGGTTGTAACTTTCAAAGCAAACTTTTATATGGGATGTTAGGATACAAAGGGCCAAAATATGGGAATAATGACCAACTGCAGTTGAATTGTTTTATTGTCAGGCTTGCTCTGCCACTTTGACATAGATTCAAATACAGCTTGCAACTGCATGGGGTGACAGTAGGTGAAATAAATAAGTGAACTGTTAGTTTTAGAAAAGTGAATTTAAAATCATGCACATGGGGTCCTATAGTAAATAGGATGTTGCCTATAATATTAGACATAACTGAGGAAACCATATCTGGAATTGAACATTTTTATCTTGGTGCATAAAGACTTCATGAAAGAGATTTGAGAAAAAATAATTTTTGATATTTATAAGACATAGAGATGAGATTTAAGTGTTCTTTGATAAAGGGTTCTTTATTGTATCTTTATATAGGTATATACATTATATATGTACATATATCTATATATGTGTTTATATATACATATTTATTACATATTAAACAATATAATATATAAAATTTATAGATATGTAAGTACATATATACATGTATATATGTGTGTGCATATTTATATAGTATGATAAAGATAGCACAATGACAACCATTGTATATATTAAAGCGAAATGTGAAAACTGACAAAATCCTTTAGGAGTGATTTTTGAAAGACCAGTGGAATTTTTAATATATTCAGATAAATCTTTATACTTTCTTTGAAAACTGGAGGGATCTAAGGCAAGCCTTTCAAGATATTTTCCCACTGTGAAATAAAGATAAGTAGTAGCATCTTAGAGAAAAAGGCTTGGTACAATCTTAAACTCACTCTAAACTTGTATTTTAGAATAATTTTTGGGGAGAATACATCAAAGTGTGTGAAACTGGTGGCCAATTATATTATCATTAGAATAAAGTAACACAGTGTTATCATTCTTCATAAAATGCTATGGAATAAGTATGTTAAAAATATTTAATTGTGCGCATGATTGTAATAATAAAGGAAAATTGCTAGTTAATTGCTTTCCTTAGAGATGTTATTAGAGATGGCAGTTGCCCAGCACTCTCGTGATTCATCCTAAATAAATATGCTGTTGGGTACTCTCTTTGGAATTATTCTGGGAAAACGAGGGGGGAGAAATAGGACTTTCCTACATAGATTTTTCAAAGTTCTTTATTCTCAGTAACGTGCCACTGCCCCTGGGAAGACTTCCCTGACTTCACTTAGAGAAATTAGTTTTGTCCCTTCAATGAGCCCCAAACACGTTTCAGATATGTCTGGCATGCTTCCTGGCACACGTGTTTTAATATTACTCCATGTGTTAGACTCTCTTTTCAAACTGGGAATTCTTTAGATACATGACTGTGTTTCATTCTTCCCAATCGCTAGCTGGGGGGCCTGGCACAGAATAGGTGCTTGATGCAGGTTTGTGAAATGAGTTGAAAAGTCTCTTCTCAGAGCCAAAGGCAGGAGCTTGGTAAAATTGGTATGAGACAAAGTTTCTCTCATTGTTTTCTCTTCAGGAGCCTCTGACATAATCCTACTATCTTTAAGTAGATTTAGCTCAAGAAATTCAGTCTGTTGACAAACTCCTCCCCTTCCTTATTTTCTCCAAAAAGGGAAAAAGTAGAAAAGATTCCATTTCTTTCTCTTCACATTTCATCTCATTGGAAAAATACGAACTCGTAGGGTGTGACTATTTAGAACTACAGAACCATCCATGATTCAGGATTTAATATGGAAAAGATCAGTAGTTTCTGAGGATGATTTATGTTATCCTAAAAATTCTGTAAACATGTCTTTTAATTTCGCCGTTTGCTCTAACATGTTATAGACAGGGATTTAGGTGGTCATGACAGGAAGAAAGGAAAGGGAAAAGTGTTCTACAGAATAGTTGACCTGCGATGCCTATTCTAAATACAAAGTTCTAGGAGTCTAAGAAGAAGATGAACATAATGACTTTCTCTCAAATTATTTTTCTTCTTGTGGATTTGGGCACTGATCTCTTCCCAAGAATACATATCTAAAGGGCACATATCTGAGAAAAAATCTGGTTTGGAGTCAACAAGGGACAAGGTGTCCTACACTCACACATCATGAATTAGGAATTAGAATGACAAAAATGAACTTTATTAGAAAAGTCATGCCTTTAAAAAAAGCATGAAAAAAGCAGAGAATTGAAAAAAATATCAAAAAAAAAAAAAAAAGAACATGGGCTCTATTTACCATTAAAAATGGAATAAAATAAAAATTTGATTAGGAAAATCACTATTAAGGATCAGTTTCACCTTTGCAGGTAATGAAAATGAAATAGCCTCTTAGAGAAAAATCTGTCAATTTTGAGAAGAGAAGAGTGGTGGAAAGAAAAAGGTATGTAAATTACAAACCCATGGGAACACTCAAATGCTAAAGCTGATAATCATCTTTTCTCATCAGCTTCTATTCTAGTTTGCAAGACTCACAATGTCACCATTTACCTACATAGTAGGATCTACACTACATAGTTGGCTTCAGAAGGGGCTCTTTGTACCTGTGGCAGACTCTGTTGGTTGCCTACCTTCCATGCCAATGCACTCATCTCCTGGATATAAGTCACATTTGATATGAAGCCATTATGGCAATTTTGTTGCTCCTCACCAAAGACTTGCCTAAGATGGACATGCAATTCTGTTCTGGAATGTAAGGTGTAAGTAATATGTTGGGAAAGTCCTACTATTGTGCAAAGACAAGATATTTGGAGCTTTGATAGCTATCTTTGACTTTGAGGGAAAACACTAAATACATACCAAGGATGGCTGATCAGAAAATTTGAAGGACCTTGTGTCTTTGATGACATCACTGAGTCATTGAATCAATCCTAGGCTGGATTCTCTCTGGCCTTTGTGTTAAGTAATATCCTTGTGGCTTAAGCCTGTCAGTCAAGTTTTCTGTTTCTTGAGGCTAAAACTATTCCTAATTGATACAATATTCTAACAAGGATTGCATATTACAGTTTGCTTTTGATAACTTCTTACTACAGAGCTCTTACACTATAATTAAAAGGACAATTTAGTCACACAGCAAATAGTATAATCTAAAAACATAAAATCAATACATAAGACACTTGAATATTATATTAAGAAACTAAACAAGGCATTAATTTAGCAAATACATAATGCATAAGTGTGCCTTATTAGTTCAATGCCAATTATCTTTAATCCGTAAAATTATCCAAGCTTAATTATTTATCCTCCTATGTCATATTAACATGGTCTCTGTAATGAATTTTGATAAGCTAACATTTGCAAGTGAGTTGAAATATCAATGCCTACATAAAGCAAGAACGTATTTTAATGTTTGAAATAATATAGTACTTGTAGAAGCCAATTGTGAGGGTGCATTCTATTATAGATATGCAGGCCCCAAAATAATAGATTACTGACAGTGCTCAAGATTTGTGTGGCCAAAGGGTTGATGACCCAGGGTTTTTGTCCTTTCTCTGCCCTACTTTGCTCTCTAATGAAGATCAAGGGAGCAAGAAAATCTCCAGAAGTCTTAAGATGATTAGCAGGAGGAGAAAATGTGGTAGGTTTGAACATGCTATTAACTAGAAAACTGGTGTCTAGATATTTGAGCCTCCACTCTATGTACATTTTCTCAAGGACTGCTCACACATTACTCAGGAATGCCTGGCATTGGCACAGTAAATAGAACATGTAGCTCCTCAATGCTCAGATGATGAGACAACAGTTATTCTTAGGCCAGCACATTCTCATCTTGAATGAAAGCAACCCCAAGTCTTTAAGGGATTATTAGAGGAAGGACATTATTTTCTCAGTGACTCAAAGCCAGATGTGAAGGCCTTTAGTACAGTTTATGCTTCTTCAGCTCCCCTCTCTTGCACCTTTGGCATGCCTACAATGGGATAAAGTGCTTTTCCTGAAATAGTAATCACTATTAAATCCATTAGCTGGAAACCAAAATGTTTCCCTAATTGTTTAAAGTCTCATTGTGAAAAGGAAGCTCCTATTGATTGGAATATGAGGGGAAACAATCCCAAGTTCATGATCCTTTTCCTTTCTATAAACACAGTCAGCTGAGACTGACACACTGAATGTCATCAGATTTGCTTCTCAGAAGTTTCTCATCTGGATTTCTTTATGCCAGATCATTCTGTTTTTATTTTTTGTATTGGTTGACCACTTTCTCTTCCTTAATTTTCTTCTTGGACTTCTATTTTGTGCTTCGTGTCTTTGCCTTGTCTTCAAAATTTGTATTCATTTCTAATTTTTTTTTTTTTTTTTTGAGACAGAGTCTCACTCTGTCGTTTAGGCTGGAATGCAGTGGCATCATCATAACTCACTGCAACCTAGAGCTCCTGGGCTCAAGGGATCTTCCTGCTTTAGCCTCCTGAATAGCTGGGACTGTAGGCACACACCACCATGCCCAACTAATTTTTTTTTGGTAAAGATGGAGTCTCACTATGTTGCCAAGGCTGATCTTGAACTCCTGGCCTTGGCCTACCAAAATGCTGGGATTATAGACATGAGCCACCATGCCTGGCCCATGTCCAATAATCTTTAACACAAGATCCTCAAGCCATCTCCCTGTTTTTCAAAAAGTTAGTTGGCTGAAACTTACTCCTGGAATATGGCATTTCTTTTCCTCTCTTCTCAACAGACATTTCAGCTACTCTCAAGCATGACCTTTTAGCCAGTGCCCCATATTTGGGATCCTGAGGACTAATTTTTTGGCTGTGGCTTTAGCTATGTCTCTCCAGTTCCTAGAACAGTGCCTGTCATTTAGTAGGGGATAGCTAATATTTCTTGAACGAATAAATTTAGGTGCTATTTTTTTCTATCTCACCAAAAATTCACTTTAACCAAATAAATTGACCCCAATAAAAGCCAGTCAAAATGAGGAGTTTTGCTGTAGTTAGGCAATATCTTATTTGGCTTAGACTCTCACCTTCTTCGACAAATCTTTGCTTCTTTCTTAACTAGACCAGTAGTGTTGGACAATTTTCTGAGCCAAGAGTAAAAAAACATTTTTTACTTAAAAGTGCTTATAATGTGATATAATATAAATCCTAATAAATATGACAGTAACCAATTAATACTCTTCATAACTTTGACATTTCTAAATGGGAGCTATATATAAATTTTATTAAGCCTTTTGTTTCATAGAGTCTGGCTATATTATTTACACTAAAAGAAATTTCATCCTGTTCATAAAACACTCAAAATAGGAGACTACTAATCCAGGACATTTTCATAGGTGTAATGAAAATTATGGAAAGAATGAAGACTGGATTTAACTGTGTTGTAAAAGTATACTTGGCAGGTAATGCCTAATTTCTCATTAGCTCATTGATTATTCATCTTGCTACATTGAGAGAAATTGCTGTATTTGACAATATAAAGCTGAGTTTCATTTGACAATCACGATAAAGTATGGAATAAGAAGTTTGCTCTCCTTTTCCACGACATTGACATTGTGTATTGTCAGTTTCCCAAGTGCTTTCAATCGTATGGTGCAGTGACTGCCAAAATACTTGAAAGCCAAATAAATTGAGACAGATGTTCTGATTCCAGTTTGGCAGTAATTTCATGATAAGAAGGATAGCCCTTTACCAAGTTACAACAGTAAAAATCCAAGGAATTTTTAGTGTAATTTTTATGTTTCAGATAATGCTTAGTTATTGAACCAAGGTACTAGGTGCTCTTGTGATTGTCTTTGAGATTTATGCATGGGATAATCCTTTAGCATAATACATCTGGAGAGATTAATTAGCTATAATTTTTTAGCTATGTCCTAGAAATAATCCCTAGACATAGAAGAAAGATTTACTCATAGATTAATAAAATGTAGTTTGTTCCAATTTTATGATTATAGTTTTAGAGAAAGTGCCTTGAATGATGCCTTTGCTAACATTGGTGTTAGAAATGACACCTGCTACATGAAACTTCTAGATTCAGTCCACTGGGGGAAAATAGGCCAAAATGGAGAGTTGTGCCCTTTGCTTTTTTAGATCCAAGCTATCTGGGGCTTTAGAAATCAATCTTTTTGCTAAATCTGTTTATTTATGTTCCATCTTTGTTTGTCCTACCTGCCCATTATGTGGCAACTTCCTTAAGGGCAAAGATTGTCTGGCTCAATCCATGTAATTCATAGCAGGCAACCAGTAGAGTTTCCAGTTTCCTGGTATTGAACCAGACATCCTGATATTTTAACTTCCAGTCTGGTAAGATGAAAAGAAAACAAAAGGTATACAAATGTGGATTAAAAAAATAATTTGTCACTATTTTCTTCTTGAGTGTCTGAGGACAAAAATGGGATTTTAATATTAATACTTTGGGGCTGATCATCTCTGTTCTGGGAGAGATTCCTAGGTGAGCTCTCTTAGTTATGTAGTTATGAATGAAGTCAAACTAAGCAGTACATAGTGAGTACTTATTATGGTGCTCTTCTAAGGGCTTAGTAACTCATTTAAGCCTCACAACAACCCTATGACACAGGTACTAATACTATCCTCATTCTACATGAAGAGACTGAGGCCTAAGTCACACTGTGTAAGTGGTGGATCTGGCACTGGGCACCAGGAAGTCAGGCTATAGAGCATATATTAATAGGCTGTCTCAAATACCTCCTGTGTGTCTTGGAATGGCTCCTGACGGTGTCAAAGTAATGCAATTGAGACAAGGATATAGAATATTATGTTTTTTAAGGTAAGAAGCTATTTCATGGGGGAGGCTGCATCTCTACAGAAACTCTATGCGTGTATGTGTATATGTCTATTATCTATCAGCTCTATCTTTTATTGTGGGGGCAGAACAAAGCTCCTGCAACACTGGCCTCTCCCCTCCCCAAGATGTTCACATCCTAATTAATCCCTGGAGCCTGTGGCTATATGTTACATGGCAAAGGGGAATTAGGTGGCAGATGGAATTAAAATTTCTCATGAACTAACCTTAAAATTGGGAGATTATCTCAGATGATCCAGGTGGGCCCAGTACAATCACAAGAGACCTTCAAATTAGAATCAATGTTAGAATTATGAAATGTGAGAAAGACTCAACCAGCCATTTGTAGGCTTTAGTGATTGAAGGAGCCACAAAGCTTCAGATTCTAGGCAGCTTCTAGAGGCTGGAAAAGGCAAGGCAAGAAGATGGATTCTTCCCTTAGAGCTTCCAGAAAGGAATGCAACCCTCTGACATCTTGATTTTAGCCCAGTGGGACATGTGTCAGACTTCTGACCTAAAGAATTTTAAGATAATAAATTTGTATTGTTTTAAGCCACTAAATTTGTGGCAATTTGTTATAGTGGCAATAGGAAACAGGTACATTCATTTACTTTTTTACTCCAAGTGAAGGGCTGGTCATTTCTCTGGTGGTCTAGGAGACAGGGCTTGGAGGGCTTTGTCATTGATAGGAACAAAAAATATAAGAAGAGTTTCTATGTCAAGGAGGAGTCGACTATAGAATTTTTTAATTCAAAAATTAATTCCAAGTTTATTGAGATTATTTCAGTATTGTGCAATGTTTCTTTACAACTTTTTTTGAATGCCCATCAGATGAACACAGTTCAGGATTGAAAAGTTTCAGAAGGGCATATAATGAAAAACACATACATGCTTTTTAAGATTTGCTTTTTCTTTTTTTTTTTTTTCACTTATATCCGTAAGATTTGCTTCTTGAGGCTGCAAAGACAGAAACAAGATTTTACTTTTGTTTTTGCCTTATCACCTAGGATTTTACCTTATCACCTAGCTACCTAGTTTCCCTCCTCAGAGGCGCATCTGTTACCCCACCCTGTGTGTCCATCCAGAGGTATTTCACATCTACATGAGCGTGCAGCCATGTCATAGTCTTTTTCATTTACACAAACAGTAATATACTAGACAGGCTGCACCTTTGCACTGTACATACTGCACTTGTGCATTAATTTCTAATTAATTCAGTAACAGTTTCATAATGAAAAATAAGCAAAACAGACTGTTACTGGAACTGATGGGAAAGGAGCTGCATGATTTTCTACATTTCAGTTAGGCACTCTCTAAATGGGAACATGTCCAGGGAAAAGCAATAGTGAACGGTGCATGGTTCACACAAAACTGTTACTCAAAATGTTTGTTTAAAGAATTAATGAATAGGCCGGGCGCGGTGGCTCACGCCTGTAATCCTAGCACTCTGGGAGGCCGAGGCGGGCGGATCGTTCTGAGCTCAGGAGTTCGAGACCAGCCTGAGCAAGAGCGAGACCCCGTCTCTACCAAAAATAGAAAGAAATTAATTGGACAGTTAAAAATATATATAGAAAAAATTAGCCGGGCATGGTGGCGCATGCCTGTAGTCCCAGCTACTCGGGAGGCTGAGACAGTAGGATTGCTTAAGCCCAGGAGTTTGAGGTTGCTGTGAGCTAGGCTGACGCCACGGCACTCACCCCAGGCAAGACAGTGAGACTCTGTCTCAACAAAAAAAAAAAAAAAAAAAAAAAAGAATTAATGAATAAATTTTAGATGGCTGGGTAGCCAAGCAAAGAGCCCATTGCTGGTCTGTGAGCTTCTCGCAGAAATCACTGGGGAAGAGAACATAAATACCTGGGATCTGAGTTCCAGTGGAAACTTGGCTCTTAGATCTTAGATGTTTACATTTTTGAAACCTGGATGGGAATAGTAGAACATGGGTATGAGAGGAACCTGTTATTTCAAAGTTGCAAGTGCATCTGCAGGAACTGGAGATGTGAATATACCTTTAGCAGAAAGTATTCTTTTGTTGAGGAAACCACAGGAATGGGCTGGTTTGTTTTATAATTTCAGAGCTTAACCCATGATTAGAAAAGCATATGTTTAAGAGCCGTGGCTGTCAGTAAGTAAACTACTCTATGTGACGATGTTGAGAGGGGGTTCACGTTCTAGCCAGAGCTGCATCCTTGTAGGTGCTATGCCCTTTAGATAATTTCCTTCCTCAAATGAGAATTTATTATGATGGATACAGAAATAGTTACATACTCTTGTGGAGATATTTTGTGTGTGTTTATGCTCCCCAAGAGAGTTTAAGTACTGTAGGTGATTAATAGCTGAGCCTTGGAGAGGTAGGAGACGGGGAGGATGACTCCCCACCCAGTGTCTTGCACTGGCTTAGATGAGTGATGGATTTTGTGAAACTCTAGATAGAGCAATGTTGCTTCAAGGTGCAGGTGACAAAGTTTAGCACAGGACGGGATAGGGGGCTTTTCATCCTACCTTGGTGCAGGCCCGGCAGCATTCTGGCATTAGAGAACTGGGGACAGCATCTTTGGTGTGGACATTTGAGTTCTCACAATGAGCATCCCTTGCAGTGGCAGTCGGGGCCTCCTTCAGGAAGCTTTGCAAGCTTAGTCACATATACACTTACATACATCATAATGTACTTACATATATTTATCATTAATACAAACTGAGGTGTTCTAGACATACTGTTTTTCCCCTTATACATTGTTTTATATCTTAAAAGAAGGAATTGTCAGTAAAATAAAAAGGGTTTGACAGTTGATGATGATAATAATGTCAATAACTAACACTTATCGAGCAATTACTATGTACCAGGTACTATGCTATGTGCTTTACATGTATTTGCTCATTAATCTCTACAACTTCCCAACAGAAGTTCATAGATAACTCACAGAGTAAGGAGCTTTTTATCTGTAGATGTTTTAAGGCGGAGGTAAGCAACCATCTGCCCCACATGTCATAGAGAAAATTCCCACTTTGAGGGTAAGTCAGAACGGGTGGATGCCATATCCTTTCCAAGTATAAGCATCTGGGAGTCCACCATTTCATGAGTGAGTGCAGAATTAGGTATTTGGAATTTTCAGTAATGTTTGTCAGGGACCAAACAAAATTTGAACGTCTCTCTTGCTTCTGGGTAGTAGTTGGCACAGGTTAGAAATGATGAAAGGAAAACCGGGTGTGGTGGTGCACATCTGTAGTCCCAGCTATTCAGGAGACTGAGGCAGGAGGATTGCTTGAGCCTACATGTTTGCGTCTAGCCTTGGCAATGTAGTGAGACTCCATCTCTAAAAAAATGAATTAATTAATTAAAAAAGAAGAGATGGTAGACTAACCAACAAAACACTTAGAAGAAATGATGAAGGGAGTTGCTGCATGCTGCACTTGCTGAAGTTCAGAGTGACCTTGCTATGTTTTCTAGACAGAATATGCAGCCCTGATTAAATCGACTTACAGAGCAAATTGGAGGTCTATAGAGGAGAACCTCTGTCTTCTTTTTTCTTTTCTTAAAAAATTTTTAATTTTTAATTTTTATGGTTACCTAATAGTTGAACATATTTATGGGGTACATGTGATATTTTGATGCAAGCATATAATTTGTAGTGATCAAATCAGGGTAATGGGGATATCCATCTCCCCAAACATTTATCATTTCTTTGTCTTGGGAACATTCCAGATCCACTCCTCTAGTTATTTTGAAATACACAATAAATTATTAACTATATTTACCCAATTGTGCAGCCACATACTAGATTATTCATTTTAGCTAACTGTACTTTTTTACCCATTAACCAACCCTTCTTTAATCTTGTCTCCCTACTACCTTTCTGAGCCTTCGATAACCGTCATTCTACGTTCTGCCTCCATGAGATCAACTTTTTAACTCTCACATGTGAGTGAAAACATGTGATATTTGTCTTTCTGTGCCTGGTTATTTCACTTAATGTCCTTCAGTTCCAGCTATGTTGTTGCAAATAACAGGATATCATTTTTTATGGCTGAATAATATTCCATTGTGTATATATACATTTTCTTTTTGCATTCATCCATTGATGGACATTTAGGTTGATTTCATATTTTTGCTATTGTGAGTAGTGCTGCGATATAAACATGGGAGTGCAGATATCTCTTTGATATACTCACTTCCTTTCTTTTGGGTTTATACCCAGCAGTGGGATTGCTGGATCATATGGTAGTTCGTTCTATTTTCAGTTTTTTGAGGAATCTCCATACTGTTTTCCATAGTGGCTAGACTAATTTACATTCTTACCAAGAGTATACAAGTGTTCCCCTTTCTCTGCATTCCTGCCAGCATCCATTATTTTTTATCTTTTTGATAAAAGCCATTGTAACTGGGGTGAGGTGATATCCCATTGTGGTTTTGATTTGCATTTCTCTTCTGATGAATAATGTTGAGCATGTTTTCATATACCTGTTGGCCATTTGTGCTTCTTTTGAGAAATATCTGTTCAGATTTTTTGTCCATTTTTCAATTGGATCATTTGTTTTTTTGCTATTCCGTTGTTTGAGTTCCTTATATATTCTGGTTTTTAATCCCTTGTCAGTTGAATAGTTTGCAGTATTTTCTCCCATTCTGTCTTATTTTTTTCTAAGAGCTCTGAAGCTTCTTTGAGTTACAAATTTGCACTCAATCTTTTAACCTTTTCTTCAGCATCATCTCTGAGCTACAATGATGGCTTAAAATGACAAGTTTAGATCATCCAGATGTCTGTTAATGCAGCTGGTATGTCAGCACTTAATTGATGCTTTCTGAAAACAATTTTATTGGAGGAATAGGCCATTAATTTCTTTATCAATTCATCAGTGATTTCTTCTTCTTCTTCTTTTTTTTTTGTCAGGGACATCCTAAATGCTTGAAAAATAACTATTAATTCTTGACGAGATAGTCACATAAAGAAACAACCCAACTGAATGCGATAGCAATGCTTTGGTCGAGATAAGAACCAAATGTGGTAACATAGAGGAAGAATGACTTTTAAGGGTGGAGATGTCACAGCGGCAGTCATAGCTCACTGGAAAGGCTGAATAGGATTTCACCAAGCAAAAAAGAGAAAAGAGGTAGTCTGTTCAGGGAGGTGATATCCTTTGTGGCTTGGAGCTGTGAAAGGGAATGACCCACTGCAGACTTGGGGTTGTTCACAGCTTCAGCAGTGTGGTAGCGGTAGTGGGGGGTGTTTGTTCTGGAGCGATGTATAATTGCGTGTGAAAGCAGAATGATGATAGGTGAAGTTGTAAAACCAAACAGCTGGTAATTGAGAAAGAGATGATCCCACACAGAAGCTAGGCTTAGAATTTTTTTGTGTATATCCTCTTTAACTTGTACTTTCAAATAATGGACCATGGTTATTGACTTTAAAGCTTCTATAGGCGTAAATAAAAATGGTCTGCAACACTTGTACAGAAAGTTGACTTTTCTTCCTGAACAAATGTAAGGAGGCCAAGAAGGAGCCCCCTGACATCCAGAACAGCAAGCATTTTCTACAACTATGAACCAAAGGTCAGTCTTCATACATAGGCAATGAAGGAGGGATTGTTTGTTGTTGGTTTTTTTTTTTTTTTTGTCAGCCACATCTGCATACATAAGATAGTGATCACCACGCATGGTGTTATCTTTACATATAAATTGAGTTTCCTGCAGAGGCCTCAGAAACTCTTTTGGTGAGCCCTGTCTGCAGCACTCTGCAACATCTCACCACAAAGAATAAACCATACTGGGCTAGTGTCTGTGAGTGGCCCAAGAGCTTCGTTTCTAACCAAGACTGTGAGCATTTTCAAGGAAAGGATCATACCTTCAGATTTTCTATACCGTGAATGTATTTGTCTTAAATGCTGGCTGAATGAATTCCATTCATGAGCCATCCTGAAAAACCTATGAATAGTCAGACTTTGAGTCTTGTTTGGGTTTTGCCACTTACTACATTCACTCTCCTTCTCCAGGCTGATGTTGACACCCTAATGTTTCCTCTGTGACCTGTTAGAAAAAACATTCAGCTAAGGAGTAATACTCCAAGTTCCCTTGTTTCAAGAGGTACAACAGCTGTCTTTTGATTAATTAAGTGGTCAATTAAAGTGCCAAAGTCTGCCTTGAGGAGGGCTAACAGTCTTTGCACATCTTTCCAGGGACCTCCTGTGCTCGCTGCTCTCCTAAACAGAAGACAGCCCTTCACCTTACACTTTTACAGCAGGATCTCCAACCTCTGCCTCCCATCTAACTTTACCTGTCTCTTTGTCCATTCGTTCAGGGTCTTGCTCTCTCAAATAAACTCATCTGCTAAATCCACCTATACCAAGGTGCTGAAGTCTGGAAATAAATTTTAATAGGAACTTAGTGGAAACAGGAGATTGATTCAAAGGAGAAGAAACATCCTGTGACTTTTGGCTCTTTTCATACCGAGTCCTCATTGGGTATCCCTAAGCACCCTCCATTTTATACGCTCTTCGAGAGAGAAACAGCCAGATGATGAGCAATTCCCCGAAACCAGATAGAAATTGAGGATAGTGAGATGATTTCTTCTCCTCCCACTACTGGCTGGGAATTTATTTAAAAAAAAAAAATATGTCTGGATACTAATTGTGAATGAAATAAAAAACATCAAAAGAATCTCCCTAATTAGCTTAAATACTGATCGTTACCATCAGAAAATGAGTCAGTCTAATAACACATGTAATGACACTCTTCCTGTGTTGTGGTAAGTCTAGAAATTGAAGAACTGTATTATGAGAGAGGGAGAGGACAGGCCACACATGGTGAGACTCATCATCATGAAGAGCTGGTTTCTGCCACTACTGATTGTGGCACATGACATTTGCTTGAGTGAATGCAAAGCATTTGATACACAGGAGGCTGGCAGGCTTACCCATGCAGCCAGTACATGGCCAATAAGCACCATATTACCATTCCTATTTGACAAAGGGAAAACCAAGAAATTGGAAGTTATGATCTTAGAATTAAACGAATCATTGAAATTTAGGGCTGACTCTAGGCAAAACTGTGCGAGAGACTTTGTTTTCTCTTGCTGTGCTTTTTCCCTCCCTCCTTGATACTTTTTTCTAGTTGAACTGCTTTCCTATCAGAACATTCCTTCAGGAAAAGGGCTATTGTCAGATATTTATACTTCTGTGCAAAAGTAGATAACTGTGCTCCTTCTAGGGGGCATTTGAATATTAATTCTTCTCTCTAATTATGATACAAAAGCTTTTGTTTTTTAAAGAAATTCCTGGTACCAGTAATTAGCATGAATCTTGTAAAGGAGGAAAGAAGATGCGAACATAATCTTTCCTGATGCCACTAAAATCCCACCTTGGACCTGCTCTGTGTAAGGTAAAGTAGCAGAGAACAATGGAGTTTCTTCTGATGATGCCAGTGTGAAAGGCTGATTTACAAAGTTAGCCAAAAGGGAGTGTTTCATGGAGTATATATTATAAGAAATAACGAGAAATATGTGATGTCCAGTTTGGGGATTATTGACATCCTAGTTCAATTAAGACACAACAAACAAAACTAATTTGTGTGTCACCACATATTAAGATATTTCTAATTTTTGCCTTAGGTAGGGGTTCTTAACCTTATTTGAGCCACGCACTATTTGGCAGTCTTGTGAAGCCTATGGGTGCTTTGCAGAATAATATGTTTAGTGCATAAAATCAATCACAAAATTTCAAAGAAAAACAACACTGTTCAAAGACATTTATCAAAATATTTTTAAAAATTTTGTGATATATGCTTTATTAAGACATCAAATACCAGATCTAGTGCACGGGTTTAATGACTGTATAATTTCCTGGTAGTGATGAGCACATATAATATTTCAAGGTACAACTATCTGGTGATATTCAAGGCAACATCTATCTGGTGATATTAAAATAGTTGAGATTTCTAACGGAGATACAGTTACAGTTATCCAAATACCACTGTGACTACTAGTCTATATTATAGAAACAAATGCTATATTTAATTAGAAGTTAGTGAAAGGTTTACAGTAGACTTCCTGGGTTAACAATTTCTGCAGCTTAAGCAGTCCTCAGTATGGTATTTCCCCAGTGAGAAACTTTCTCGAATTTTAGCTATTAAGCTGTGAAGAGGTTATTGAGTTTTGGAATTTTTATTATTAAGCCTTCCAGATATGTAAACACTAATTGTCAGATCTAGAACCCACTAATACTTATTTGAATTTTATTATTTAAAATCTTAAATTTTTAATTTTATGTAACATTACAGCTCAGTGTATAAGGCATAAATGTTCAGTTTAATGAACTTGTTTGAACTTCTGTTTTCAGATTTGGGAAGCTACCATTAAGGTCGTTTAAGAATTAGGATCCAGAGTACTTTTGTGAGAAATTCATAGGCATGAAAAAGACCTGATAATGGCAATGCTCCCTAAAGAGGCACCTTTTACTGAGCAGAGTAGGCAATTTTTCACCAGGGGGAAATTCATCTAAGTTGTCTCACAGATAATAAGAAATATACCTGCTCAATCACATAGTGTATTTTCTATGGTCTTTGCTTTATTCAATTCAGGTGTATTTTGATTAAAAAGATATATTGTGCATTTTATAATCTCTTATATTTTCCAATAAATACAAACCTGGAGTGCTATTTTCTCTTTGCACTCTTCTCAGAGATATGGTGAACATCGAATAAGAGAATAATTTAAAAATAATAGAAAATATTGATTATTATTGTCATTGTATCATAAATAGGTATACGCTCTTAAAAAGATGGCTTATTTAATTACATCATCATCTAACTAATACATTCAAATTGGCCTTGCCTGAAATGATTCTATGAATATAAAACACTCTACTTTTTTAAAAATAGATTTCATTTTTTTAGAGTAGTTTTAGATTTACAGAAAATTGAGGTGATGGTACAGAGAGTGACCATATACATCACACCAAGCTCCCCCTCTTATTAATATGGTACATTTGTTACAATTGATGAATGAATACTGACACATTATTATTAACTGAAGTCCACAGTTTATTCAGATTTCCTTAGTCTTTCTTCTCTTCCAGGATGTCTTCCAGTATATCATATGACATTTAGTTGTAATGTCAGCTTAGGCTCCTCTTGGTTGTCCCAGTCTCAGACTTTGCTAGTCTTTGACTGTCTGGGCAGGTTTTAGGAGTACTGGTGAGATATTTTGTAGAATGCCCTCTGTTAGATTTGTCTGATATTTTTCTCATGATTAGATCAAGGTTTTGGAGAGGAAGATTACAATGATAAAGTGACACTTTTGTCGTATACAAAAGACACACACTGTCAACATGATGCATCACCTTTGCTGTTGACTTTGATCACCTGGTTGAGGGAATGTTTGTTAGGCTTCCCTGCTCTTCAGTTATTCTCCGCCTGCCTCTTTCTGCTGTGCTCTGGGTAAAGAGGTCACTCACTATGTGTAGCCCACACGTAAGAAGTGAGGAATTACACCTTCCTCCTCGAGGGTGGATTATCTACATAAATTATTTGGAATTTTTCATGGCAGATTTGTTGCCTTTCCCTCATATATTAGTACTTATTTATTCATTTATTTCAGTATGGACTCATGGATATTTACTTTATTATACTTCGTGTTGTAATCAAACATTCCTTCATTTTGTTGCTCAAACTGTTCCCTGCATTGGCCATTGGGAGCTGTTCCCCTTAGCTCCTGTATCCCTTTGACATACATTCATCAATGTGGAGCTTTTTTGTTTTGTTCTCTTTAGCACTTTCTTACTTCTGGCACTTTAAGATGCTCTAGGCTCACCTTACATATTTCTTGCCCCATTCCTAGAATCAGTCATTTCTCCAAGGATCCCTGGTTTCTTTTACTGAAAAGTGGTAGTGAAAACCTAAAGTTGGGTGTTAGGTGCGCTCATTATTACTCGGGTATTTTTGCTTCTAAGTCTCAGCTGGCAGAGCAAGGAAGTCTATGTGTGCATACTAACCTGTGTATACTCTCACATCAATAAGTATTTCTACCTGTAACTGTATGCATATATATTAAGCTAAATCTGAGATCATACTGATCTCTTCAACTCTATTCAATCATCATACGGATCATACTAGCCTCCTCCCCTTGCTCTTCTGTAACCTCTCACTCCAACATTGAGAAACCTGGTTCCCACCATCCACTATCCATTTATTTATTGTGCAATTCTAGTAAACCTGTGTACCAATATAAGAATTGTTATCCTTTGCCCCTTTACTCCTATGAGCAATAAAAAATAATTAGAGTGCAGTGCATATGAGCTGTTACTTTTGCCATTGTCTTACATACTACACTCATTTCTAAATTTTCTTAGGTCAGCATCTTTTCCCCCCACTCCCCTTAAGTAAGATTGTTTCATATGTTTGTAATACAGTAGGATTCTTTTGTCCTAGTCTGTATTATATACTTCCTTGGATCCCCAGAACTTCTAAACGATTTTTTAAAGTTTCGTGTACATTAAGGTTCACTCTTCATGCTATGGGTTCTATCTATGTGTTTTGACAAATGCATGATGTCATGTACCCACCATTGTAGTATCATGCAGAAAAGTTTCACTGCCCTAAAAATGTCCATGTGCATCACCTACTCAACCCTCACCCTCTCCCCTGAACCTCTTGCAGCCAGTGATTCTTTTATTGTTTACTGTTCAGAATGTCATATAATTAGAATCATGTAGTACAACTAACTCTACTTTTTAAAAATTAGTAAATAATGGCCATAAGGCTCACAATTTTCTAAATACATTAATATCTCCAACCATAATTATCTGGAGTGCATCTTGTCCTTATAGACATTCAATGTGAAGAAATTGTGCTAAAAAATCTAAAGCATACTTTATTGTAAGTTTTTGAGTCAAGAGAAATAGCTAGAAATATACTCCTGATTTATTTTTCAAAATTAGTAAAATAAATGTTAAGATTAAATATGAATTTTTCTCTTTTCTAGCCCAGCTTTTCTGGCTCTTATTCCCCTCCCCCACCAAAGAATCAAAGTTTAGCTATTGCTAAAAGGAACTTTAAAATTGTAGCTTGTAAAGTTGATTCAAGTTAGGATTTCCAACTTATTTGGCCATCAAACACAATAGGAGGTATAATTTCTTGGCAGAGCACAAATGAGGTATTATTGTGCATGTGGAATCAAGTGAACAGCAAAAATGTCGTTGGTCACTGGAGATATCCATATTGCCAAATGCAATAGACACTCCTCAGTCTTCATCCCTCCTGATTTCTCAGCAGTGTTGGGACAGATGAACACTCTCCGCTTCTGGAAACTTGCCCTTTATTAGCTTCCAGTCCTTACATTCTCCTGTCTTCCTTCTACCTTCCTGCCACTCCTAAGGTCTCTTTAGGTACTTGAGGTTCAGTGTTAGGCACCTTTATCTTTTATTGCTGTTCTCCCTAAGTGATGCCCTGCATTTCCAATCTTTAAATAAGCTCTATATGCTTGTTAAAAGACTCCAGCTTGACCTCTCTCATGATCTTGTTCCTTACGTTTCTCAAGGTTTTAAATACTGAATTATTCTGATAAGCAAAGAGGCCTCATTGCAAAGTGAAAGTGCAAGTTTCAAGCTGTTTGTTTTTTTGCAGTGGCCTTTTAAGTGAATTCTTATGCCTCAATTAACTTAGATATTTCCTACAGGAAATATCTATGCAATCCTGAGTTTTATGAGGAAGTTATACTCACTTATCATTGTTTTTCAACCTCCTTTTTGGGCTGTGAATTAGCTGTAAACATGCTGAAAGGAATCATCTGCTGATATGCTTCTGGCCAAAAATATTTGTTTTGGCTGCTACAGGAGCTCTGTCAATAGAGTCTTTATAAACATTGGTTACTTATGTCCTGGATAGGTGGCCTTTTCACTGCTCCTTAATTCATACCATTTAGGTAGCCTTCTGCAAGTAGAGTGTTTTCAATCTTGGCTACACATCATAATTACATGGAGAGCTTTCTAAAAGTACTGATGTTTGGTTCCCTTGCAGATTTGTGTTCACTTGACCCTGAGTGATGTCCAGGCAGAGGTACTTTTTCAGAGATCCTCAGGTATGAGGCTGGGTTTGAGAATCACTAACATCTGTAATAGAACAAACAAGCCTAGCATCAAATGAACTTGGTATTTAATTCTGTCTTACTGTTCTCCGCTGAGTGATCTTGGGCATGCTGCTTAAACCTTCTGAGCCCAATTCCTCGTCTGTAAAACAGGATGAATAGTATCAACACCACAAAAGCCTGGTTTAAAGAGTAGATAATTTAACCTAATGTGTTTAGCACTTCGTGGGACCCAATAGAGGGTTTAACTGCAACTGTAGCCCTTTTTTATGACTGTCTCTTTCATTTTTCTTCCACATGACTTTTCTTTTTTTTTTTTTTTACCATTAGTATCATTTTCTTTTGTTCTCCTAAAATGTAAATATATTTGCACACTAGCCTTTACATCCTGTTATTGTTAATAATAGCTGTGAAAGAGCAGTGGTTCTAAAAATCAAGAAACAGGACAGTAGTCAGCTGTGATTCCCTCTTTTCACTCTTAATAGATCTAGATTGGACACCTGGTAACTAACCCCAGCTTTGATCCACTGCCAGTTCCTTACTTCTATCTTTGGAACTATATTTGACATCTACACCGTCTTTCTTTAAAATTACCCCCTTGAAAATCCTAAGATTCGATCTTGCTATGCCACCTTATAGTTGGGTACATGATGGTGGTGATGCTGGTGATGACCATGAGGATGACAATAGTGATGCTCCCAGGACCCTTGACTGTAAGCACATTATGCAAAAGGGTCCTTTCACGCAGTCTAAGTGGGAGAACATGAGTTAAGTAAGTATCTTTCTCCATAGGCTGAGATAAGTTTTACAGATGTTTTCAAATTCCTCTTTTTGATTGAGTCAAGAGCTAATACTTAAAGTCAGCCTAAACTCTGTTTTCTCAGCGATTTGTGGTAGCTCATGAGATGAATACTTTTCCAATGAGATTTTTCTGAGTTCATGAAAAGCCACCATTAAGCCATTGACATTAAACAAATTATTTTGAGAATGTTACTATAGCTTCTGTTTTCAGCCCATTTTTCCTGAAACAAAGAATACTTTTTTACTTTGAAATTTTAATTGAAAAATTTCTAGGCTATGATCAATGTGGATATAATGCCATCTCATTACAGAAAAATTGAAATACTAGATGTAAAGTTCAAATTAATGGGGGAAGGAATATATAATCGATATTTTATTCACATACTGGTGATTTATTTTGCTGTTATAGATGATGTACTATTCTAAAGAATTTCAATCCATAAAAGGCCATCTCAAATCCATTTGTGAAGTGTTCAATTCTAAGAAACATAATAATTCAATAGTAATATATACCCTCGAACCAAATACTATTAAAAAATCAATATCCCATCTTCAGCATAGAGAATGCAGCATGCTTCACTTTACTCGGCAAAACACAGTTCTCTTCCATGGAAAGCTGCAGATCAAACAATTCAGTGTCTTGGTAGACTTTATAACAACTAAGCAATAACAAGGAAATGAAGGCAAAAGGGTTTCCTTAAAGATAGCCAAATATCCAAAGATGACTTGGTTGGGCATTTTCTTGTTATAGTTTATAAATTACTGATGATGAGAAAATAGCTTGGACATCCATATTATCCCCAGCTTATATTTCCATGGGGTTAAAAAGAGGAGAAGCAAGGAAGGAGATCTTGGAGCAGGCAAATTTCATGATATCCATAAAGGCAGAGGGCAGCCACACGTGGTGGAGTACCACATATTATCCTGTGCACAAAAAGGAGGTTTTATTAAACTTAGAAGTCATTTATTACTTGAGGGAAGGATGGAGATAAATTGGGCAAATGCCAACAAATTGATCCTGAACACAAAGAAAATATTACTAACTATATAAATGCATAAATAATGCCCGTCTTATTTTGGGACAAAGTTTCATCTTCCTTTTCCTTGATAGGAACCCATTTGGTGTTCCTAATAATAATAATATAATTTGATATATTATTCCATAGACTTTTGGAGAAGCAAAAATGGTTTGGTTTGCATTTTAGGGCATTTGGATAAGCTAAGTCAATCTTGCTAAGGAAACAATTTAGAGCAGGTAGCTAGGGGAGGCTGATAAACTAAGAAGTAGCTGCATGTAAATGTACTTTCTGACGACTTGGTAAGAGCTTGTCTGTTGACCTTCCGCAACCACACTGTGAGGTCCTTGATGTCAGAGAACTTGTTCACACCCACTGGGTCTCTAAGAGGTGCTTTATACCAGACTCTAAATTGTCTTACATAATACAAAGTTCTGAATTGTTTGGGTCCACTTAGAGAGAGTAGCACCTCCAAAAGCACTCCTATGCTTGTTTCAGCTTTGGATCACAGTATAATTCACTTTATGAAAACTCAATTTAATAAACTATGGATTTACACAAAACTTTAATAGTCTGGAGGAAGTTCTAACCTAGGTCCTGAAAGGGATGATGTGACTGGCCAGGGGAAGGTCAGGATTGTAAGCCAGGCAAATCCACACGAGACGAGTCTGAAGGGAGGGACAAAAGTGGGTGCTAGGCCAAGGGGCAGGAAGGACAGATAGCACAAATGTACCTTTGGTCCAAAACAAACCTCAGATCTGGGGCAATTGACTCATAGAGATTCAGAGGTCAAGCAATCAACTCAGATCCGGTTGGAAGGCAGCCAGCAGGGATCATAAACCTAGTCCCCAGAAGATGAGGATAAAGGAAAGAAAACCTATACTTTGGGGGAACTAGAATGCTAAGCAGAGACATGAAAAACTAGGTAATAGCTAAGACCAAATAGCAGGAAAATGGAAAACTAGAACCCAGTAGCTTGGGCCCTGTGGTACCATGAGTGGTCACTGAGAATGGCCCAACACTGACTCAGAGAGCTGTCAGTAACCAGGACAACTTAGAGCACCAGGCCTCAGGCCAGGACAGTGCCTGCGTCAGAGCAGTTTAATCGCTCAATGGCGGATGTTTGAATGTCACACAGGTAGAAAGCTAAACATATTGTTGTAGGGGTGATCTGTTTACCCTAACGTAGAAATTCAAATATGTGGCATTTGGTTTTTATCAAAAAGCCATTCTTTTCTGGAGTGAAAGAGCTACAATCTGAGGTGTAAAGGATGAGTAAAATTTATGCAGGTAGACAGGCAGGGGTAGACAGGCAGTATGGTATGGGGAAGAGGATATTCTAGCCTAGAGGATGGCAAAGCCAGTGTAAGATGTGACAGATGGTAAGTAGTGATACAATAACTGCCAAGAAGTAGCAGAAAATGAGATCAGAAGGGTAAGCTGGGGGACCAGAGACTGGAGGGCCTCGTGTACCATGGTAAGGAACTTCAGTATCATCTTTTGGTAATGAAGAGCCACTGAAGAATTTAACACGGTCAGATTTGCCATTTAGGTAGCTTTCTCTGGTGGCAGTGAAGGACTGTTTAAGGAAGTTAAAATACCAGAGGAAGCCTGTTGGAAGGCTGCTATTATGAGAGATGATGAAAGCCTGATCTATAGCACTAGTATTTTATCTACAGAGAGAGGCGAGTAGGTCTACACATAATGAAACATCTGTTGGAGATATGAGTTTAAATTATGTAATCTATCTTTAAAGTTTGCTGTTAAGAAGGATACACAAATGTAAAAATGCATTAAGCTATATACTTTAGATCTGTGCACTTCATTATATGTTAGTTGTACCTTAATACATTTTTTTTGAAAGAAAGAAAATTGCTTTCTTTAAAAGAAATAACATCCTGTTTCTAGCAGTGGAGATCCTAATTATGTTTTGGAGCAAGTTTTCTTTCTTTTATGAAAACCACTAGCACAGGACCTGCCTTATTCAGATTTCCCCTAGAAAGCAGAGCCTGTGCACTTATAGGTGGTTCTTTATTGGGGAGTTGAATTTCAGGGGGCAGAAATAGGGGAAAGGGGAAGCAAAGCAGAGGAGAGAGTGCTGATACAAGGAAGCGTTATCAGGTTGGAACCACTATGGGAGACAGCTCGTTTGATCCCAAGGAATCTTCTGAGGAACAGCATGAAATCCATTATAGGGGAAATGTTTATCCGTTACTATCACCCCCCATTGGTCAAAGGTTTACCCCACAAGGAATAACTTTTCTGCATTTCCCAGTGCGTATGCAGACACCAATAGGTTCCCATGGTGTTCCTTGCTGTGTCATCAACAGAGAAACCCCACAGTAGAAGGCAAGAGGCAAACATTTCACACATGGAACACTGGGGGTGATAGTGAGACTCATGTATTATAGCTATTGAGGACCCAGCATCATTTTTTAGCTGTTAGCTCAATGTACGTACCACATCACGAGGACAACACCCCACCCTTGGCACCGTGTTTTCCCGGAGCTTTTGCTTTAGCTGAGCCTTTGGCAATACTTCCACTGCCTTATGGGACAGCTACTTCTAAGTAATGGGGTACATGGTAAGGTCAATGGTCATGTGCCCATTGTCACACCTTCTTTTCAATAAAAGGCCTCCTTGATCTAAGGCAATGTAGTATGAAATATCATGTGATAGCTCAGGCATTCTGTAAGCTCTCAGATGATAGTGCTGCAAGAAGCACTTTAAACAGGGAAGACAACCTCTTATGAGAGTAGATGTAAATTATGGACAGGACAAATCGTAGTAGTCTTCAAGGTGAAGGAGTCCAATGTAATCAGCCTGTGCCAAGTGGCTGGCTGTTCTCCTGAGGCATTACTCCATATTGGATTGTTCCTTGTTGAATATTCAACATTGATTTTTGCTGCCGGCAGATTAGGCACTTAGCAATGAGAGTAGCTAGATCAGACTTTGTAAAGTTGGGTAGTCTTCATCATTGCCACCATGGATACTGCGTTAATGGGTCTTTTAATTGCTTCCTCTGCAGTGGCCTACTCTCTGGTGGGTGTTATCATTAAAAAATTCTGCATGCCTTGGGCCATCTCCCATGGGTTATCCACATACCTTTCACTAGAAATTTTTTGTCTTTGATCTTTCAGTCTACTTCCTTCTAAACCTCTAACAACCATCTAAGCCATTCAACACTGCTCAGGAATTCATACATATCTGTACCTTGGACCATTTCTTTCTCTACACAAAGTAAATAACCAAATAGAATACTTGCAGACATGCCTACCAGGAAGATTTTCCTTCACTAATGCCCTTTAGAACCCCTCGTGAGTGGGACTGTAATACAACAGAAGTCCATTTTTGACAGCACCAACATTGCACTGACTCATCTGTGCACCAGGACTAAGTGTTTCCATCAATCGGTTGGAAGGAATCATCCCTTCCCACCTCATGAGACCTTATATATGAGCTGAGAGACTGGTGACAGCACAGCCAAGGTATGTGGTGTGGTAGTCTGGGCTGCCTCTTCATGTAACTTACTAGTGCCTTCTGGGCCTGGTCCTGAATGTATTATTTCCATCATTCAATAAATTCCTTCTATGACCTCCTGACCTTATGACTTGGTAGCTACATCTAGCTTGGTTTTGGCAACTAAATGCCAACCCCTAATCTCTCCTATTCTGGAATCTTGTCTCCCCTTTTGACACTAGGGAGCACAGCTGCATGGCACCATCTTTTACTGTTAACACTGTGTTTCAGAGGTCATTCCTTCACTGAATTTCTTAAAACTGCTTCTTAAAGATCCCCTGTGTTCCCTCCATGCCTCTCCCATGCATTCTTGTTGCTTTAGTGAAAGGAGTATGCTCTGGGCCCTCCCAGGGAATGTAGATATGGATCAGGGTCTCTGGTCTTACTAATTGATCCACTTTAACATTCCAACCTCTCTGAGTCTTCTGACCCCTTTCTTGGTGTTTTCTTAATAGTTAACCAAGGAGGTTCTGGCCTGTCCACCTCATTTACTATGGACCCAACATGTCTTGGCTTCAAGAAAGCATCCAAGCTGTATATTAAAACTGGCTTTCCTTTTCACTAAATTCTCCCTTTTCTGACTTTATATTTCTTCCCTTGGACCAACACCCTCAAGAGCCCCTCCTACACGTGTTCTCCCAGTTGCTATGATACATATTAGCCAGATACTGCAATTCCTTTAAGTGTAAGCTATTTCCTCTCAGAGTATGGGCTGTACATCCTTATGTCAGCTCTGCTCAGATCTGGCCCTGTTATTGGCCTGGGGGCAGTGAAAGATGTGGGGATGGATCTTAAGGAAGGCTCGTGTCAACTTGTAAGTCACCTGCATGGAGTGAGGCATTGCAGGGTATCCAGGTTGCTCTCCTCTGCTTTTGCCTTCATGGATGTTTTAGGGGAATTGGAGAGTTCAAGATTATCAGGTTCACCCACCAAACACATACATCTATCCCAGGTCTTAGCATCACCATTTTTGGGCCCCACCATGGCATGGGTGACTCTCCAGTCTATACATTCATTTTCTTCTACAATCCTGCCACACTTGCAATTAGATTCCATGCCTGGCATTCAATATATTAATAGTTTGTCCTGAAGCTGTAAGAGATGAGTCTTCGTCAGAACTGAAAACTTCTGTGTTGGCCCTTCAGCTTTCACAGCTGCTTTGATAGTTGAACACTGTAAGCCTATCATTTTCTTTCTTCAAGGAAATCCAGTACGAGGGAATACTAGTTGGCTACCACTGTGGTAGAAAGTTAATAAAAGCCAGCCTATTCTGCTAGCCCTTATTGGTGTCATTGCCTCTGTACTATTCAAATGATATGGCCATGGCAAAACCCACTGCCTCACATTCAACCTATATTTTACCCAAATATGTCGTAAGTTAAAAAAATGAATAACTGTGATGCTACCCCACTTACTCTAAGTAATTGGTTCTTACTGACATCTGATCCATAAACTATCTGGTTTTAAATTCTGATGCTGAGTCTATGCTTTCTGGCACCCTTTCTGATATCAACAGTCATAGACTTGGTTCCCCAGAAAGCAGAACATCTGGCAAAAGTTCATATGCAAGTACTTTGTGGGGAATGTTTTTTCCAGAGGGCAGAACTGAAGGGCAACAAAGTGAGAAGGAGGGAAAACCAGTAAAAGAGAATCTTATCATTCGGCCACCACTTCATGGGACCATCCTAGAAACCCTCTGAAATGCATCTTGGGATCATCTCTCTTGGGGAAGAAAGGGAAAAACACCTACCCATAGGCTCCCACCATCCATTTCTCAAAGATTTACTTCAAGGGACAAATCCCTGTTCTTCTCAGTTGTATATGCTTTAGTACAGAACAGGTTTCTGTGATGTGCTACTCTATGACATCAACAGTGAAGCCCCAGGGTGGAAGGTAAGGTGTCCATGGCAAAGGACTGACACAAAGCATTATCAGGTTGCACCTTCATGAAGCGGGTCAGAGTCTGTGCAGAACTGTCCGTCATAGCAGTGAGTGGAATGAGAGACAGGTGAGACAGGTGAAGCCAGGGAGATCTGAAATCATTTATGGGCATTATCTGATGCAGTCTCCCACACTAATACACTATATGTAGCCACTTACTGTTTTTAGAAGTGACTGTAAGGCCACTTAAATCTGAATTCATAAGTCGAAATCTAGAATATCATTCTGTTTAGTAATGTAAATTGAATGTACCTTTAGCAAAACTGTACTATCATAAAGTTAGAGAAATAGGAAATTAGTTTAACCTGGCTCTGTGTGTGTC
>RJWJ010022216.1:0-27005 GCA_004363605.1 Indri indri | reverse complement strand
TATCAAAAAGTGGGCAAAGGACATGAACAGAAACTTTTCAAAAGAAGACAGAATAATGGCCAAAAAACATACGAAAAAATGCTCAACATCTCTAATCATCAGGGAAATGCAAATCAAAACCACAATGAGATATCATGTATCTCCAGTGAGACTGGCCTTTATCAAAAAGTCCCAAAACAATAAATGTTGGCGTGGATGCAGAGAGATAGGAACACTCATACACTACTGGTGGGAATGCAAACTAGTGCAACCTCTGTGGAAAGCAATATGGAGATACCTTAAAGAGATACATTTAGAAGTACCATTCGATCCAGAAATCCCATTACTGGGCATCTAACCACAAGATCAAATGATACTCTATAAGAAAGACACCTGCACCCGAATGTTTATAGCAGCACAATTCACAATTGCAAAGATGTGGAACCAACCCAAGTGTCCATGAATACATGAGTGGATTAATAAAATGTGGTATATGTATACCATGGAATACTATTCAGCTTTAAGAAACAGTGGTGATATAGCACCTCTTGTATACTCTTGGATAGAGCTGGAACGCATTCTACTAAGTGAAATATCTCAAGAATGGAAAGACAAGCACCACATGTACTCACCATCAAATTGGTATTAACTGATCAACACATAAGTGCACATATAAGAATAACATCTATTGGATGTCGGGCAGGGGGGAGGGGGGAGGAGGGGACGGGTATGTGCATACACAAAGAGTGCAATGTGCACCATCTGAAGGATGGACATACTTGAAACTCAGACTGGGGGGGGAGGGGGGCAAGGGCAACATACGTAACCTAAACATCTGTACCCCCATAATATGTGAAATGAAATAAAAAATCAGAAATGAAAAAGAGATATTATATCTGATATGACAGAAATACATAAGATTATTAGAGACTATTATGAACAACTATGTGCTCACAAACTAGAAAACCTAGAGGAAATGGATGAATTCTTGAAATGATACAACTTCCTGAGATTGAACCAGAAAGAAATAGAAACCCCAAATAGACCAATAATAAGAAGTGAGATTGAATAAGTGATTAAAAAAAATCTCCCAACAAAAAACACATGGCACAGGACCAGATGGATTCACAGCTGAATTCTACCAGACATACAGTGAACTGGTACCAATCCTACTGAAACTGTTCCCCAAAATTGAGAAGTAGGAAATCCTCCCTAACTGATTGTATGATGCCAGTATCACCTTGATACCTAAGCCAGTAAAGAACATGACAGAAGAAGAAAACTACAGACTAATATCTCTGATGAACATAGAGGCAAGAATCCTAAACAAAATGCTAGCAAACCTAATCCAACAGCACACTAAAAGGGTAATTCACTATAATCAAGTGGGTTTCATCCTAGAGATGCAAGGATGGTTTAACATACACAAGTTAATAAATTTGATTCACCACATAAACAGACTTAACAAAAACCATACGATCATCTCGATAGATGTGGAAAAAAAACATTTGATAAAAACCAGCATTCCATCATTATAAAAATCCTCAAAAAACTTGGCATAGATTGAACATACCTCAAAATAATAAAAGGAGAAACCCACAGACAACATCATACTGAATGGGGAAAAGGTGAAAGCATTCCCCTAAAGAACTGGAAGACAAGGATGCCCATTTTCACCTCTTATATTCAATAGAGTACTTGAATTCCTAGCCAGAGCAATAATGTAAGAAAAAGATATAACAGGCATTCAAATTGGAAAACAGGAACTCGAATTATCTCTATTTGCTGAGTATATAATCTTTTATTTAGAAAATCCTAAGGACTCCTCGAAAAGACTCCTAGATTTGATATATGAATTCAAAGTCTTACATTGTAAAATCAATGTACAAAAATCAGTAGTATTTCTATATACCAACACTGACCAAACTCAAAATCAAGATCTTAATCCCATTTATAATAGTTGCAAAAAAAAATATGAAATACCTAGGATTAAATTTTAACCAAAGAAGTGAAAGGTCTCTACAGGGAGAAATAGATGACACAAACAAATGGAAAAACACCCATGTTCATGGATTAGAAGAATCAATATTGTTAAAATGACCAATACGTCCAAAACAATCTACATATTCAACAAAATTCCTATTGAAATACCAACATCATTTTTCACAGAATTAGGAAAAATTCTAAAATTAATATAGAAACAAAAAAGAGCCCTAAGAGATAAAGCAATCCTAAGCAAAAAGAGCAAAATTGGAGTTATAACATTACGTGACTTCAAATTATACTACAAGGCTATAGTAACTAAAACAGCATAGTACCGGTATTAGGTGGACATGTAAACCAATGGAACAAAATAGAGAACCCAAAAATAAAACTATATTCCTACAACTAACTGATATTCAACAAAGCAGAGAAAAATATATACTGGGGAAAGGACACACTATTCAATAAATGATGCTGGAAAAATTAAATAGCTATACACAGAAGAATAATACTGGATCCCTGTTTCTCACCATATACAAAAATCAACTCAAGATGCATCAAAGACTTAAATATAAGCCTGAAACAATAAAAATCCTAGAAGAATATCTAAGAAAAACTCTTTTGGACATTAGCCTAGGCAAAGATTTTATGACTAAGACCCCAAAAGCAAACGCAATAAAAACAAAAATAAACAAAAAGAATTTAATTAAACTAAAAAGCATCAGTTGGACAAAAGAAATAATCAAAAGAGTAAATAGATGACCTATAGAATGGGATAAAACATCCCCAAACTATCCGTCCAACAAAAGAATAATATCTAGAATATACAAGGAACTGAAACCACTGAACAAAAACAAAAACAAAACAAAACAAAACAAAAAAAAAACAGAAAGAAACCCAGACAACTTTATTAAAAAGTGGGCAAATGACATGAACAGGCATTTTTTAAAAGAAGGTATATGCACGGCCAATAAACATGTGAAAAAAATGCTCAACATCACTAATCATCAGGGACACACAAATTAAAACAACAAGGAGATACCATCTTACTTCAGTTAGAATGGTCAATATTAAAACATCAGATAATAGATGTTGGTGCTGATGTGATGAAAAGGGAATGCTTATACACTGTTGGTGGAAATGTAAGTTAGCATGAACTCTATGGAGATCAGTATGGAGATTTCTCAGAGAACTAAAAATAGATCTACCATTCATTTCTGCATCCCACTACTAGGCATCTACCTAGAGGAAAAGATCATTATATCAAAAAGATATGGGCACTTGAATGTTTATCACAGTGCAATTCACAATCACAAAAATATGGAATCAACCTAAGTACCCATCAAATAATGAGTGGATAAAGAAAATGTGGTATGTATGTGTGTGTGTGTGTGCATGTGTGTGTGCATGTGTGTATAATATATACCATGGGGTACTACTCAACCATAAAAATAAATGAAATAATGTCTTTTGCAGCAATTTGGATGAAACTGCAGGCCACTATCTTAAGTGAAGTATAATAACTTAGGAACAGAAAAACAAATGTTGCATTTTCTTACTTATAAGTAGGAGCTAAACTGTGGCTACACAAGGGTATACAGAGTGGTGTAATTGACATTGAGGACTCAAAAGGGGGGAGGATGGGAGGGATAAAAATTACCTGTGGGACACAATTACACTACTCAGGTACACTCGGGGGATGGGTACACCAAAAGCCCAGACTCTACTACTATACAGTATATACATGTGCAGTAAATTATCTATATATTTCTTAAAATGCCTAATAAAATGTAAATGCTATATAAATAACAACACATTGATAAAATATCTTAATATACGAAATGATTTCACTTTTGTTGATTGAACCAACCATATTATTTAATAATACTTTTTCCCCCTCCAGTACAATATCCAATCTGAGACTTTGAAATAGCTTTGTTTTCCATCTCTTGTTAGTTTCTTCTAATATGTAATATTTCCATAGCATTTCTTTGACTTTTATGACATTGACATTTTTGAAGACTATAGTTCCTATTAATATTTTCTGTAGTAGGGTATTTGTCATTTTGGGATTGTCTGATATTTTCTCATGATTTGAGTCAGGTTATAGGAGAGACGTGTCCATCTCAGAATATCACATTGGGAGGCATATGGTGTTCATGTGCTTCTTGCTGGTGATGTTATAATTTGATCACTTTGCCAAGGAATTCAATTTCTCCATGGTATAGTTACTATTTATTGATATTTTTCCCTTTCAACTAATATTCATTTTGGGGGACATACTTTTTTAAATTTCAGAGTTTTACTGGGTTACACATATTTTGTTTACATAATTTGCTTTTGTATGGTGTGAGTCAAAGTTATAAGTGTACTCTTCACCTAGTTGGTGTGTGTTGTACCTGTTAGGTATGAATTTATCCATTTCCTCCTCTCCCTTCCACCTACTGGATTTCCCTTGAGTTTTACTTCTATATGTGCACGTAAGTGTTGATTGATTAGTTCCAATTTAATTAGGTACATGTGGTATTTGTTTTTTCATTCTTGCAATACTTCACTAAGAAGAATGGTCTCCAGTTCCATGCAGATTGTTATAAACGATGCCAGATCACCACTTTTTTATAGCTGAGTAGTGCTCCATGGTATACACATACCATATTTTATTAACCTGTTCATGTATTGATGGGCACTTGGGTTGTTTCCACATCTTGGTGATTGTAAATTCTGTGGCTATAAAAATTAGAATGTAAGTGTCTTTTTTATAAAATGTTTTACCCCCCTTTGGTAGTTGGATTGCTGCATCAAATGGTAAGTCTGCTTTTAGTTCTTTGAGGTATCTCCAAACTATTTTCCACAGAGGTTCTACTAATTTGCAGTCCCACCAACATTATAAGTGTATCTTTCTCTCATCATCCACACCACCATCTCTTGTTTTGGGACTTTTTGACAAAAGGCATTCTCACTGGAGTTAGTTGATATCTTATTGTGGTTTTGATTTGCATTTCCTTGATGATTAGAGACATTGAGCATTTTTTCATATGTTTGTTGGCCATTAGTCTATTTTCTTTTGGAAAGTTTCTGTTCCTGCCTTTTTCCCACTTATTAATGGGGTTCTTTGATTTTTTTTCTTGCTGATTTGCTTGTGTTCTCTGTAGATTATGGTTATCAGCTATTTGTCATATGTATAGCATGCGAATATTTTCTCCCATTCTGTAGGTTTTCTATTTGCTCTATTGATTGTGTCCTTGGCTGTTCAGAAGCTTTTTAATTTGATCACGTCCCATTTATTTATTTTTGTTGTTACTGTGATTGCTTTTGGGGTCGTCTTTATAAATTCTTTGCCTAGGCCAGTATCTGTAATAGTTTGTCCAACATTTTCTTCTTAAATTCTTGTAGTTTCATGCCTTGGGTTTAAGTCTGTTACCACTGTGAATTAATTTTTGTGAGTGGTGAGAGGTGTGGATCCTGCTGTAGTCTTCTACATGTGCCTATCCAATTTTCCCACTACCATTTATTGAGTAAGGATTCTTTACCCCAGTGTATGTTTTTGTCAGCTTTGTCAAAGATCAGATGGCAATATGAAGATGGATTCATATCTCGGTTCTCTGTTCTATTCCAGTGGTCTATGTCTCTGTTCTTGTGCCAGTACCATGCTGTTTTAGTTACTATAGCCTTGTAGTGTAGCTTGAATTCTGGTAAATTCATGCCTCTCAACTTGTTCTTTTTGCTTAAGATGGCGTTTGCTATACGGGGTCTTCTCTGGTTTCATACGAAGAGTAGAATTATTTTTTCTAGATCTGTGAAAAATGATGTTGGTATTTTAATAGGGATTGCATTGAATCTATAGATCACTTTGGGACACATAGACATTTTAACAATGTTGATTCTGCCGACCAATGAGCATGGTATGGTTTCCCACCTGTTTACATCTTCTGCTATTTCCTTCCTCAGTGTTTTGTAGTTCTCCCTGTAAAGGTCTTTTACCTCCTTAGTTAAATATATTCCTAGGTATTTCACTTTCTTTGTTGCTATTGTGAAGGGTATTGAGTCTTTGATTTGGTTCTTGGTTTGACTGTTGTTGGCATACAAGAATGCCACTGATTTCTGTGCATTGATTTTGTAACCTGAGACTTTGCTGAATTTGTTTATCATTCCAGTAGTCTCATGGCAGAATCTTTGGGGTTTTCTAGGTATAAGATCATATCATCAGCAAAGAGAGATAGTTTGACCTCTTCTGCCCCCATTTGGATGCCCTTGATTTCCTTCTCTTGTCTGATTGCTCTTGCTAGGATTTCTAGCACTATGTTGAATAGAAGTGATGATAGAGGGCAACTTTGGTTCTAGTTCTAAGTGGGAATGCTTTCAATTTTTCCCCATTTAGTATGTTATTGGCTGTGGGTTTGTCATATATGGTTTGTATAATTTTTAGGTAAGTCTCTTCTATGCCTATTTTGTTAAGCATTCTTATCATAAATCAGTGTTAAATTTTGCCGAATGCTTTTTCTCCGTCTATTGAGAGGACCCACATGGTCTTTGTTTTTGCTTCTATTTATGTGATGAATTACATTTACAGATTTGTGTACATCGAACCATCCCTCTATCTCTGGGATGAAGCCCACTTGGTCGTGATGGCTTATTTTTTTGATAAGCACCTGAATTTGGTTTGCTAGGATTGTCTTGAGAATTTTTGCATCTATATTCATAAGGGATATTGTTCCACAGTTTTCTTTTTTTGTTGCATCCTTTCCTGGTTTGGGTATGAGGGTGATGTTGGCTTCATAAAATGTGTCAGGGAGTATTCCCTCCTTCTCAATGTTGTAAAATAATTTCTGCAGGATAGGCATGAGTTATTTTTTGTAGGTCTGGTAAAATTTGGGTATGAAACCATCTGGTCCAGGACTTTCCTTTTTAGGAAGGTTTTTTATTACTGTTGCAATTTCAGTACTTGATATTGGTCAGTTTCTTTACTTTTGTTGATTTGAAATCTATGTTATCTGATATGAGAGCAGCTACAGCAGCCTTCTTTTGGTTTCCATTTGCATTGAATATTGTTTACCATCCCTTCTCCTTGAGTCTGAATGAGTCCTTGTTGGTTAGATGCATTCCCTGGAGACAGCAGATACTTGGACTTGGCTTGTATTTTTTTATCCATTCAGCCAGCCTGTGTCTGTTCAGTGGGGAGTTGAGACCATTCATATTTATTGAATGTAATTGATACGTACGGTGGATTCTGTTCTTTCTGTTGGGTAGACCCTTATTGCTTTGTTTTACCTCCTGAGCCATTGTGGCATCTGGGTTCTGAACTTTAGCTTTTGGATGATTTTACACTTGTGGGTGTCTGTTTTGCTGATCAGTGTATAATGCAGGTTTTAGTACTTCCTGAAGGGCTGGTCTGGTCTCTGCAAATTCCCTCAGCAATTCCTTGTCTGGGAAAGTCTTTATCACTCCCTCATGTGACAAGCTTAGTTGTGCAGGATACAGAATTCTAGGCCAGACCTTATTCTGTTTTAGAAGACTAAGGATGGGTCTGAAAATATCTTTATTTCTTCCATGTTTGAAGGATGATTTTGTATAAAATTCTAGTTTGGCAGTTATTTCCTTTCATTGCTTATAACATATCCTTTAAATATCTTTGCCTCCTGAGTTTTGTAATTTCTGTTGAGAATTCAACTGTCTTTCTTATTTTTGCTCCTTTGGTGATGAGGTATTGGGGTGCTGTTTTTAAGATTTTTCTTTTTCTTTTGTTTTCATCATCTTTACTATGAGTTCCCAAGGTATAGTTTTCTATCTATTTATCCAGCTTTATAGTTATAGTGATTTTTGAATTTGTGGCTTGATATTTCTTCTATTTTAGAAAATTCTGTCAGTATCTCTCAAATATTGTTTCTGCTACATTCTCTCACCTCACTTTCTGTAAACTTTAATAGTATATATATTATACCTTTTTACTAAATCCCTTATCATTTTTTATCTTTGTGAAATCTTCTTTGCTTTAGTCTTATTATGTTCTACTCACCAGTATCCCAATTTATGAAGTTTCTCTTCAGCTTTATTAAACCTATCTAATTCTAGTTAATTGTATTTTTCAGTTCTGTGATTTCTATTTGCATCTTTTTAATCGATTCCAATTATTTCTGAAGTTCCTCATCATATTTTCTACTTAGAGTCACATTTATTTTAAAATCCCTGATAGCTCTAATATTTAAGTCTCCTGTGAGCCTTTTCTTTTAAATAGCTGTTTGTTTTTTATTTTATCATTTATTGGGCATTTGGTAAAATATCTGAGTCTCCAGTAAGTCTTTTTTTTTCTTTTATAAATAGCTGTTTGCTTTTTATTCTGTTGTCTATTGGACAGATAGTCTTGACTACTAGTAAGTTGAAAGATAAACATTTTTAATACTTTTTATTCAATGTCAGATATTGTGCATGAATTGCAAAGATAATTTAATGGTCTAATAAAGTTATTTTATTTGAGATAAGATTTAATCTTCTATCAGTCATTCTGCCTAGGGACATATTACTTTTTTCTTTTTCTTTTTTTTTCTTTTTACATGGGACATTATCACTTTAATACAGTTTGGGGCTAAGCTGATCTGACTAGGTTTTAGTGTTTGGAAGTGTTCGTCTATTTCTACTTAGCCCTTACTTCTTTGGTGTACCCCTTCAGACATCTCAGCTGAAAGCCTTAGTTGTTTACCTGGGCTTCTTGTCATTAGTGGCCCCTAAGCTCTAATTTTTATTTCCCAGTTTATTGAGATTACCTAATGTTCAGCTTCAACTAATGCATTATGCCCTTATTGGTATCCGATATCTGGTACCCTTACTTGCATCCCTGTTGTAACCTGCAGCTCCCATTATTGGCTTGTAGGCTGCCAAGTTACAATGGCAAATGCTGTGAGGCAAAAAGCTGTACCCAGTGTCAGAATCATCTCCCTGCTTCCCTTCTCTTTAAGTCTTGACACCTCAATGCTCAAGTTCCTGATTGCTCTTCAATATCTTCAAATATGTATTTTAAAATATTTTATCTAGAATTACTACCTTTTTTGAGTGGGAGAATCGGTCTAGTTTGCTAAAGCTGGAAGCAGAACTATATACCACATACTTGTGGAGGATTTTTAGCCCCTTGACTTACGTGATGCTATCAGAGTATCATTTTAGAAAAGATTAGCCTGGCTAAATTTGGAGTAGAAGGGAAAACCCAAGATCAGTTAGAAGCCTTCATAGAAAGTCATGTTGCATTTTAACTTATTACTAATGTTTTTCCTTTAAAACAAGAAATTTAAACCCTTGATAAGGTGAACCCTCCCTTTGTATATGAACATTCTCTTATTTTAATGACTTTCGAGAACTTAGATTTTTTTAAGTGAGGCACGCATGTTATTTTTCTGGGTATTCTTGGTATTATGAGATTTTAGAAGTCTTTTCAAGTAGGAAGAGAGCCTCATTTTATTTTAAAAAAAACAAAAAACCAATAAACAAAAAGCCCACACAGACCTGTGAAAATTTTGGAGAACCACGTGACTTTCTTTTTTTTTGAAGCCAAGTGTTCCAGGAAATATCCATTCTTAAAAGATGATTTGCTGACACTTAAAATGTTGAATTCAAGGTGCTGATTCATACAGTTTGAAGTTCAGGGAATTGCTTAAAGTTATAGCTTCCTGGGAAATAATCATGTTGATGTCAGAGAAAGTTTGTAGAGCTATGAAGAATTGTAATCACTTAGTCTGCTGCTATAGACCACAGTCTGACAGATAAGGGGCAGATTTAACAGTGGTGCTGACAGCTGAGCTGTTATTGATCTTTTGTTTTTAAAGCTAGCAATGATGCATCCTGTGCTATAGCTTCAACCCAAACCCAAATAAATATGAAATTTCTGGGGTGAGAATAGGACACACAGCCAACAGTTTAGAAAACGTGACCACCAACCTACGTAACACTACGAAACAAGAATGCATCACTGATAGAATGAATAAATTCTTGAGGCACTCTTGTCATGTAAAGTATTTCTAATAAGCTTTACATGACCCTGGGATGTAAGGAAAAGCACTAACCAATATATGATGTTGTTATATTATTAAGTTATACATTACATCAATCATAAATATAATCCTGAGGCAATTTTTGAATAATTCCATACAACTAATAACTAAAATGTTTTAAAAATATCAAATTTACCATATTTTATATATTCTAAGATGCATATTTTTTCACATTTTGTCATCTTTTAAATCAGTACATGTGTCTGTATCTGCTATGACCTGAATTCATGTATTGAAACCTAATCACTAATGCAGTAGAAGGTGGGGCTTTTGGGAGATTAGGCCATGAAGGCAGAGCCCAAATAAATGGGATTAATGCTGTTTTATAAAAGAGAGCCCAGAGAGTTGCTTTGCCTCTTCCACCATGTGAGGAACACAGCAAGAAAATAGCAAGGAGCAAGGAAGACAGCAAATCTGCTGGTGCCTTGATCTTGGACTTCCCAGCCTCCAGAACTGAGAAATCAATTTCTGTTGTATGGAAGCTACCCAGTCTACGGTATTTTGTTATAGCAGCATGGATGAACTAAGACAGTATCTCTTTTGTAATTCTTTAGAAATAAAAGCTGCAAAATAAATCCTATCCCACTTATGAAATAAATCAATATAGTATAAGAATAAGAGGGAATGATTTAGTTTCTTTGTTTTTAAAATCATTTTGATTTTGTTCATAAACCATGAGGTTGATTATCTTGGTAAGACTTTTAAGTTCAAGAAATTTTTGTTTTATTATCAAGAATATTAGCTAAAACATGCATAATAGTACATAAAAAGACATGTATCTCCCACCCACAAGCCGTTATATTACTATTTTACATTTTCCGTGCAGCTGTCTTAAGCAGTAAAACTTTTTTGATACAGCTAATGTTTATTCTTTCTGTTCTTTTTTCCTCCCTAGATGTAACTTTGTCTTAGTCAATTTTTGTGTTGCTGTAAAGGAATACCTGAGGCTGGGTAACTTATAAAGAAAAGAGGTTTATTTGGCTCACGGTTCTGCAGGCGGTACAGAAAGCATGACGCCAGCCAGCATCTGCGTCTGGTAAGGGCTTCAGGCTACTTCCACTCATGGCTGAAGGTGAATGGGAACTGGCATGCGTAGAGATTGCATGGCAAGAGAGGAGAGGGCAGAGAGAGGAGGAAGTGCTAGGCTCTTTTCAACAACCAGTTCTCACGAGAAGTAAGAGTGAGAACTCCTCATTCCTGTAAGAATGGCACCAAGCCACACATGAGGGATCCTCCCCCTCCCCCAAACACCTCCCAGCAAGCCCCACAGCGAACATTTGGAATTAAATTTCAACACAAGACTTGACAAGGCCAAACCATATCTAAACTATAGCAAACCTGTTTAAATGTGTTGAATTTTATATATTTCATATAAGCTATATAAATTTTATGTATTTTATGTATTACATAAAACATATATTTTTAAACTTTTACAACAGGCAGGTATCTGTGCACAATATAGAGTATCATTTGGCAAAACTTAAAAATTACGTGTCATATGTTATATATAACTTGATCTTTCTTCCATTAAAGCATTTTTAGATTAATTTATATAGATGCATGTACCTCATTAATTTTTTGCCACATAAGATTAAATTTATGAATAAACCTGTTTATTTTTACCTTCCTCTAATCATGGGCAATTAGATTATTTACAATTTTTTTTGGTGTTTCAAATATTGTATAATGAATATACTTGCACAGGTCCCCTTGTGTACATTTGAAAGGGCTCCTCTAGGCTATTTACCTAGACATGGAATTAAATTAGAAATTGCTAACTTGCTCTCTGAAATGGTTGTATACATTTTTTTTTCCTCTAAGTCCTACTTAGTGGGAGAGGTTGTGTAAATTTATACCATCACTATGTAAGATTTCTCATTTCCTCACATATTCACCAATGCATGGCATTACCTAAGATTAAAAAAAAAGTAAAAAGCTTCAAGACACCCATACTTCTATGACCACCAAGCAGAATGATATTTTTAAACATAAGGGCTGAAAGAAAGTCATAGACTTTAATTATTAAGTACTAAGAAAAAGACCACTCCTTTCTCTAAGAACACACCCTTGGTTAGAAAAGCAGCACCACTTCTCTCATTGCTGGACCAATGGCTAGGTAATTGCTGGCCAATTGCTGGCCTTCATTACCTCCTGATGATATAATTTCTCTATGTAGCAGTAAGAATTATTTTATGTGGATATATATATATATATAGCCAGTGCTTCCCCAAGGATGTAGTTCATAACAATAGTCCAGAGAAATTGCCTACAAAAAACAAATTCTGTCTGGGAAATGATACCTGCTATATCCTTCTGCTGAAATTTAACAAAGCCTCTGATAAGTCCTGTAATGATAAAAACCTGTCTAATTTTATTTAACCCAGCTTTTCCCAAACTTTTTAAATTTAATCCAGCAAATAGGAACACACTGAGGAATACTATTCTAACCCCCTCAGGTTGGTATTCGCACAGCACTTAACCTTAAAAACCTGGGCTTAAATCCATTTTTGCCACTTGTTTGCTCTGTAATCTGAAGCGAGTTATTGACCATTCATGAAAATCAGTTGCCTCATCCACAAAATGATCCATAAAATGAACAGGAAGTCTTCTTTACCAGTTATGGTAACTAAGAGTCTACACAAAGCACCTAGAATAACCTGCCACAGAGCAGCATTCAGTACGTGCAGGCTTATCTCTGTATGTTTAGCTTCCTAAGATGGCATCGTTTTACTCTTCATGGTGCAAAGTGGTCATTTCATTCTCTAAAACTACCCCTGTCATTCATGTATAAGCTGTCTGCTATGAGTATGCCAGGATTTATAATATCATAATGGTTCATTATTGTATAGACCTCAAGTCATAGAAGCCTTAATCTTTCCAACCTGTCCTAACAGGACAGACCCCAGGCTTTCTTGATTATAATATAGCTTCTGAAGTTTTGTTTTTTTTTTTAACCTTTTTATAGTGTATGTGTCTATGTTATATATGGTATATGCCTGATCCGCAGCAATGAGAAATACATGCAATGTTTGATAATTATTCATCCAGTATTTTTTCAGAGCCACTAAAACCATCAAACTAGAAGATTCCTGCTCCAATATTTTCCACTCCCATGTTAGAGAAGAAACTGAAGTTCAAACAAGTTAAAGGAGAATATGTGTATATATATATATATATGGAAATGACAATGTGTCCTAAATGACAATGTGTCCTAGGAGTCCAACCTGCCCCATAGTTTACTGCATGGACCTTTGACTCACAGTCTTGATTCAAATATCAGCCCTTCACATGTGAGTCTAGGTGGGTTACTTACACTCCCATAGCCTCAGTTTTCTTATCTGTATAATGGGGCAAATCATACTATCTACTCCACTTTGTGCTGGGAGCAACTGATAAGGTAATGTAGCACCAGGCATGTCAGGAATGCTCAACAGATAATTTTTACTCTACTGGAGACAAGTTGGAGGCACCTCCCTCTGCTGCAGAAGTCTATTGAATTACTATTGCTTCCAGGTCCTTACTGAGTTCAAGCTCAGAATTTACGATACTACTTGAAAGAACAGGTCTGGTGAGGGTCTTGTATAGAATTGATATTGCATTTAAGGTAGAATTGTGTTATAATGATTATCATAAAATTAATCCTCATCTCAATAAGTTTATTCTCAGGGAAAATAAAAAGAGAAGTGCAGCTCTGGCTGAAAAGATTGATCATCAGAGCGCTGTATTTGCATGCATAAAACAGCTAACATTTATTGAGCAGCTGCTATGTGCCAGGAACTGTGCTAGAAACTTTGTTAGATTAGAATAATTGTTCCCAATGGTTTTGTAGAAATTAAAATATAAAAGATCCTCTTAGCACAAGACATTGGAATAGGGTAGGAGGGAAGGGTCGGTAGTTCCAGCACTATGACATTTTAATATTTATGGAACATTTATTATTTGACACACATAATAATTAACAACTTACATACTTCATTAAATTTAATAAATGCCACAACCTGAGTAATTACAGATGAGGAAACGTAAGGCTAAACAGGTTGAGCAATTGTCCAATGCCATGCTAATAGTAAATGTTGGACCAACATTTAAAACCAGTTCCCTCTGACACTCCACCTTATGAGCCAGCTGCCTCCTAAGAGTCCTTGAAATATGGCATCCATAGTCTTGGTACTTTGTTCATAGTCCTGCATTGAGAACTCAGTCTTCAAATGCGGAAAGTGGATTCTGCTTACCCAATCAATTCAAAGATGGACTTTCCCCCTACATTTAACCTCTACTAAATCAGTGGATGATTCAATGACTTTTTCCCCCACTACTGGTATAAAAAAAAAATAGCAGAGCCTCTAGCATATTAGATTTAAAGAAATTTAGTAACTGATTTAATCCTCATATCTAATCCTTTGAGAAATATATATTATTATCTCCAATGTGAAATGTGGAAACTCAGGCATAAATATGCCAGTGAACTTATGGGCAAAGGGTGGTGAGGTCAAGATTCCAACCCAGGCAATCAAATCAGAAAGTCCCAATACAACTTCAGTACCTACAACAAACACAATATTAATAATGCACAAACTAATATTTATGAGTGGCTAGTCCCAAATTGTTACAGCTTAGCAAGTTATATGTTATATTGGCTTGATTTCTGATTAGTATCACCTTCTTTTTTAACCAAATACTGCCACTATGCCATCTTAAGACTGTGGAAGATTATACAACTGGGAATTGAGTTCCTCTATATCCATAATGCGATGGAAAATGTTCTGTCTTCACCAGTGATTAATTTATAATCGCTGGGTCCGTTGTCATTACCTCCTTTAGATTTTTCAGTTTGGGAAAGCAATGGAGTGAATGTTACATGCAAAAGAGATTCAGAACAGTTTTCACAATGGCTGGAGCACAAATATTAAATACCCACCAGAGAATTTCCAAGGCTGATAAATGTCGAAACTCAGTATCTGCTAATGAGGACAAAGGGAAAAGTTGCAGTTTACTGTAAGGTCTTTGATGCTTCCTTTTTGTTAGGAACTTACTGGCTTTTAACAACTGACCAGAACAGGGCAGTGGGAGAATATGGCAGAATAGGATGTCTTTGTGTCAATACATACTGTTGAAAACGGCCACCTGTATGAGCCCTGTGGCATAAGAGAACAGTCGTTAACTGGCATGACTTATTAAGCTAATGCTTTGGATCACAGTCATCTGTGAGATCTTTAAGTAAAAAAGCAACCCTCCCTCTTATTCCAAGTGGCCTGTTTCCATTTTTTTTAGATATCCACAAACAAAAGTAATAATATCAGTTATATGTTATTCAAATGAGAATGTTTATGATGTTTGTTTCTTCAGTTGTGCTACTTTGTACTTTGTAGTTTATTGTGTATTTATTAATACTGTATAGAATTCCTTGAGGATATTATATGTTAGCTGCAGACACAGTGTATTGGTTAGCTTTTAAAACTGTAATAAACCACCCTAAAAATGTAAAGGCTTTAAAACAATACCTATTTATTGAATTAATGGTTCTGGGGTTGGCATTTGGGCTAGTTTTAGCTAGGTAGTCATTCTGGGCTCACTTATGTACTTGTGGTCAACTGTTGGGTTGGCCAGGGATTGGCTTATTTCTGATGGCCTCAACTACGACAGGTCATCTCTGTTCCATGCAGTCTCTCATGTTCTAGCAGGTTAGCCTGCAATCTTCACATGGAAGCAGGGCAACTTTCTGAGAGATTGAGTGGAAGCTCACAAGCGTCTTAGTCTTAGGCTTGAAATTGGAAAAATGTCATTTCTGCCTCATTGTTAAAATGAGTCACAACACCAGCCCATATTAAAGAAGAAGGTAAGTAGATTCCATCTTTTGATTAGAAGAGCTGCAAATACACAATGCAAAGAGCAAGGATACAGGGAGAGATGGAGACTGATGGCCATTTTTGCAGTGTACCACACTTAGCCTTTCAGTTGTCCTCGGAGCTGCTATTCTTTTTTCCTGTTCTTCTTGGTACCATTCATGAGTTCATTCTCCCAGAGCATCTACCAACAGATTTTTTGCTTGTTTATTTTGGGGGAGAAGGGGTGGGAGGGACAGGGTTGAAAAAGACACACACAAGTTTGCCAAGTGGGCAACCTTTTCCATAATCCCTGGCTACCTGATGGTGTCTATGAGTATGTGATAACTACAAGTAATCCTGTCATGTCAACCTCTTCCTCCAATCCATGAGACTGGCTAATGAAATATAGAATAGGACTGTTTCAAAATATAATGGACACCCCATAGAAGATGAGTTCTTGATGTGGTAAAGGGATGGGGGCCCATAAGATGTGAAGGGCAGCTGAAGGAACCTAGGAGCTAGTAGTAGTATCGCACAGAAAGGTCTCGGGGAAAATACAGATATCCCAACATATAAATTGCACAAAGAGTAAATTGGTTTTATTTGGTCCCCAAATATTGAGCTAGCACCAAGTAGTAGAAATAATAAGAGTCAGGTTTTGGCTTATTACGTGGAATACTTTGTTTTAAACAATAGCGCTTTTCAGAACTGAAAAGGGTGCTCTCAGCTATTAGTCAACAGCGTCGTTAAGTCTGGAGTCAGACCGATCTGGGTTACAAGTCTTTTGTGCTTCCTGGCTGTGATATTGGTCATGTTGATTAACCTCCATAATCTCTAAAATGGGATTAATAAACGTTTGTAGCCTCTGGTATTATGAGGACTCAATTCTAACATAAAGAAATCCTCATCACAGGGACAGGCAACATAAGTGCTCAATAATGGTTAATACTTAATAATAAAAATATCTATGTGACTAAACCAACTAAAAGCCTCTGTAAACAATGCATAGTCCGTGAACTCTCAGGCATTAAACAATGCTAGCACTTACATGCTTCCTGGGCAAATGACATCTGTCTATGTTATTGGAAATGTTCTCCTACCCTGTTACAATTGCCCCTGGCAATTCATTAAAAACCTGCCTTCCCTTCTGTCTATAAAAACACATTATTATTATTTTGGTCCAGGTCTAATTACTTATGGATTGTAACTGTATTTTCTCTTGTTGGAGTAATCGTTCATTCCTAGTGTGCAAAGATACCCACTTCCAACTATGACTTTATCTAAAAAAATCATTATTTTAATGATCATAACAGCTTGCTTGCTTCCTTTTTGCCAACATCATTCTTCACCAGACCATTGATTTAGGTGACTTGGAAAGATCAATTTGAGGGAGAAAATGCAGTGTCCCTAGGAGGGCAGAGTAGTGGTGGATGGTGTCCATAGCGATGGCTTCTGATTAACAATCTGCTAGACTGGGCCTCGGGATTGGAAACAAATTATTCAGCCAATGGCTGCCTTATCAGTTTGTAAATTGGGGCTATTTGAGCCACAGAGTATTACAGAGCTTTAGCTCTGCTCTTAATGTGCTTGGGGGACTTGGATAAAAGATGCTAATAGCATTACTGGTGAGGCCAGGGCATTTGAGTGATCTCCTGCTGACTTTTGTTAATGTAGGCCAGCAATCCGGAGAATTCTACTGCAAGAAAAAAATCCATTTCCTGTATCCACCCTACCCTGATTAGAGGAGGCACCTGTGAGAATTCCTGCTTCATACCAATCAGAAACTACCATAGAAAGCCTTTGAATAACAGCTGCTATTCTGATATATATCGTATATGCATGTATATGTGATATAAATGTACAATACGTATATTTCGTGTATACATGTATACATTATGTATATATACATAATCATACGTTTCTGCAGTCTCCAACCCCTGGGCTGGGGAACAGTACCAATCTGTGCCCTGTTAGGAACCAGGCCACACAGCAGGAGGTGAGCTGCAGGTGAGGGAGCGAAGCTTTGTCTGTATTTACAGCAGCTCCCTATCGCTCGCATGGCTGCATAAGCTCCACCTCCTGTCAGATCAGTGGCGGTATTAGATTCTCACAGGAGCGCCAACCCTACTCTAAACTGTGCATGTGAGGGCTCTAAGTTGCGTGCTCTTTATAAGAATCTAATGCCTGCCTGGTGTGGTGGCTCACGCCTGTAATCCTAGCACTCTGGGAGGCCAAGGCGGGCGGACTGTTTGAGCTCAGGAGTTCGAAACCAGCCTGAGCAAGATTGAGACCCCCTCTCTACTAAAAAAAATAGAAATTATCTGGACAACTAAAAATATACAGAAAAAATTAGCCGGGCATGGTGGCACATGCCTGTAGTCCCAGCTACTCGGGAGGCTGAGGCAGGAGGATCGCTTGAGCCCAGGAGTTTGAGGTTGCTGTGAGCTAGGCTAATGCCACAGTACTCACTCTAGCCAGGGCAACAGAGTGAGACTCTGTCTCAAAAAAAAAATTAAAAAAAAAAAGTATCTAATGCCCGATGATCTGAGGTGGAGCTGAGGCAGTGCTGCTAGCACTGGGGAGTGGCTGCAAATACAGATTATCATTAGAGAGGTTTGACTGCACAATAAGTGTAATGCACTTGAATCATCCTGAAACCATCCTCCCAACCCTGGTCAGTGGAAAAATTGTCTTCCGTGAAACCAGTCCATGGTGCCCCCCAAAAAATTTATGGTCCATTGATATATTTTATGTAAATATACATGATACATATCATATCTAATACACATATGAAAAATAGAGTGGTCCTCAATTTATAAAGAATGCTAGAAAATGAGCCTAGTTGTTACATAACCCTAAAGATTGCTTATAAGGAGTAAAATAACACTCCAGTTGAATATCTTCAACAACAGCAGCTGAAGGCTTGGATTTTATGTGTAATGTCTAACTTCTAAGACTACCCACTAGCTAGAGCTACACTGTCTAATATAACTACACTGACCAAGGTGGTAGCCTCTAGCCATAGATAGCTACCAAGCACTTGAAATGTGGCTTCTACAAACTGAGATATACTGTATATAAAATATACACTTAGTACAAAACAAAAACCAAATTGCAAAATACCTCAATATTTTTTATGTTGATGTTGAAGTGACACTATTTTGGATATATATTAGGTTAAATAACATACTTATTGTATTTCCATGGATTCTTTTTACTTTTTTTAAAATGTGGCTAACAGAAAATTTACATATTTGGTTTGCATTTGTGACTGAAGTTTTATTTCTGTCTGACAGTGCTAGGCTAGAGCTTCATTACTGCAAATGAGGCCTTCTGGCATCCCCTGGGAGCTTACTAGAAGTGCAGAATCTCAGGCCCTGCCCCAGACCTGTTGAACCAGAATCTCCATTTTAACAAGACCCCCAGTTGATCCACATACATATTGAAGTTTGAGAACCACTGGGACACAGTGCAGTAGGGCTAATGTGCACTGGGAAGAGAGGGCTTCTTGAGTGTCTTTTGTCCCCTTGCTTTGTTGGCAATGCCATTCTGACTTCATGTCTTCCAGGTGTGTCCAGCCTTGTCCACATTGATTTTCCATGAAACTCAGTTCATGATTTTATAATGAAAATCAGCGGGGAAAAAAATGTGACTTTAAGTAGCAGAAAATGCACCTCATGGTCAACTTTTAAAGCATAGCTCTTTCAGAAAGCAGAATTTTTCTGCTGCTGATTTTGACTGGCTTTTCCTGGATTGTCTTGCTTGGCGGTTATACAAGAAGGGCAGGGCAAAGATCTCCCCACTCACCATTTTCCCCCTTTCAACCTTGAGTCTCAGCTCTGGTGTCTCAAAGGCCTTCCCCGACCACATCTTCCCTCTTCCTCTAGCCAGGCACTCCCCATCCTATTAACCTGTCTGGCCTTCACAGCTCTTCTCCCTTGCTGAAATTTTTATTGTTTCTTTATGTGCTCAATGTTCATCTTCCTTGTCCACTAGAAGAAAAGTTTCATGAGGTCAAGGATTGCTTCTTGTTCACCTCTGCAATGACTCTGACACTAATTACCCTGAGTTAGGCTATAGGTCAAGGACATGGTCCCCACAGACTACTCTCACTTCAGACACCAACTGCAAGTTTAGGGGTCCCCAGGCCACCTTCATTTCTGATCAGATGGCTTCAAATTTGAGGCTTCCTACTACCCCTCAGGTTTGACACTTTGTTACAACGTCTCATAGAACTCAGGAAAGTGCTATAATTTTACAATTGTATTATAGCAAAAAGATACAAGATAGAAGCAGCCCAAAGAGGGGACACATAGGGTAAAGTGTGGAAGAGTCTCACATGTGAAGCTTCTGTGTCCTCAGTGACATGTCACCCTCCTGCCACAATGTGTAACAATAGTCATGAGAATATTGCCAAGTAGGGAAGCTCTCCTGAGCTTCCAGAGTTTTTTCTTCTTGGGGGGAAGGGGGTTAATTATGTCTGCATGATGGATTGAATCACTGATCATGAGGTTGAACTCAACCTCTAACCCTTTACTTCTCCACAGAGGTCGATTGATATTAAATAGCTCTAAGCCTGATCCTCTAATCACTCTCATCCTGAATCATCTCGTTAGCTTAAACTATCTAGGATCCCACCATAAGTCACCTTGTTAACATAGAGTCAGGCTCACCGTGAATAACAAAGATACTCCTATTACATAGGAACCTCTCTATCCCTAATGCCTATAACAGTGCCTAGCAGATATTGGGCACTCTTTAAATATTTAGATAGATGGAGTCCCTAATGTCTAGCATAGTACTTTGCATTAAGTAGGTGCTCAAGAAAAATCTTTTGGTAGAAATGAGTATGCTCTTAACTCTTAAAATTAGAAATACAAGTAACTCAAAGTCTGATTAAAGATTCAAACCTCTTAGTAGCTTTCTAATACCTTGTAGAGATGCAACATTGTTAAATAGAATTAATTACGATAATAGAGGTTAAGTACATAAATATTTTACTACTTCTTTCAATGCCAATGCCATGTTAATGGAGAGAAATCAGTTCTATAAAATGACTGCAAAACGGTATTTCAGCCTTTTTCCCTTGTAATTAATTATCGATGGTTTACGCTCATTACACACTTTCAGAGAAAAAAACAATGCCAATTATTAATACTTCAAGAAAACTCCCACAGATTAACCTTTTTTGATGAATATTTTGTTGTCTTCAAAAACAACACTGCTATGTGAAGAAATAGCTGTTATATATTTTTTTGATTTTCAAATTATTGGTTGGAATAGCTAAAATGCTGCCTCTGTCTGTAGAAGCATTGAAGAGGAAAAGAAAACAAGAGTTTTCAGTTTAAGTAAGATTAAACCAGGCATGATATTGAATCTGTGGCCAAATGTAGGTTCAGAGCCCTCAATGATTTCTGTGAAAGTAAAAGGAGTATGCATAAAACTAGAGTGGATTTGGACTCAGGCTGCAAGGAGAGTCACAGGTGTGTGGTTTGGGGAAGCCTCCTTCTGGTTGTTTGTCTAAGTCACACCTTTCACAAAGTTCAAGAAAAATAAATGAGCTGGGTCCTTTTGTGTCCATGAATCTAAAATGCTGTTGTAGCTCCTGTTAGCTAAGTGATTTGGGGTGAGCTTCCTAAACTCCTGACATCTGTCAAACGGGGAGAATAGTTCCTGTCTGAAAATAGCACCTCCGGGCCAGGATGGTTGTGAGAGTTAAATAGGACTGTGCATGTAATGTTCTGAAACAGTGCGGGGCACGGAGCTGCAGCTCCATAAATCTCAGCTCGCTCCCTTTTGATCTACAAGTTTTCTCGTGTCCCTTTATTTACATGTGTGAGATGTGGATGATGAACAATTCTCTAGAAAACTCATGGTTTCAGACCCTTTTTTACCAAGCACGTTTCTTTCTATTATCCATTCTTCATCAAACCTAGCATGAGATACTCAGATTTACCTGTTTCTTTGGGTCTTTATTTCCTTATAAAGGTTCCCATGTCACATAAAACTTGTATAATATGAATTTGTATGCTTTTCTCTTTTTAATCTGTCTTTTGTTATGGGAACCTCAGCCGTGAACCTAGAATGAGTGGAAGGAAGGATACTTTTCCTCTCCTGTGGTAGCTAACACTCGTCCATCTCAAGCCTTCCACTGGTAGTGTTAGCCACCAAAAAGGGACCTCAGGATTGTGTTCACATTGGCTTACGTCAGTTCTCGACAGCAATGCTGAGACTGGACGGGCTAACTGAGAAGTAGTTAACCTTGAAGAATCAGGGCACTGTGGACTAGACAGAAGGGGTAGGAGGAAAGGCAGTGGCTGCAGGTCCCGGAGAAAACTTGATAGAGGACACCACACCATGATGGACATGACGATAGAGGCTGAGGGACATCTGGAATTGTGTGGAAGGTAGAGCTCTGCAAGAAGGGAGTATGTTCGGGGCCAGTGGGTGTGTACATAGGCCTAGAACCCTATCGGGAGAATTTACTTTATTCGAGGAGGAATAAGATTAGCAGGAAGGCAAGCACACCTCCACACGTCCTTAATAATGGCATTTGATTATGGAAGGGATTTGTAGGGCAATGAAGCAGAGACAAAGAGCTGAGACTCGTTACTAGAGCTGAAGTTCAAGGTGACTTGTGTTTATGGGAAATGGTAGAGGCCCAGTTATTATCCTTGGGTTGCTGGATTAGAATAGATATATCATGGTGAGCTATAGAAACTAGGTCTCCTCAAATCTCTCTCTATCTATAGATCATATTGGTCAACAGAGACTAAGGGGGCAGAGGGATAAAGACATTAGGTGGATTCTCATAAGAACCCAGTTGCTTTTCTTCCATGGGTATCTCATGCTGTGGCTTGATAATTTATTGGGGTATTAGTTGTATTTTCTCTCCCTGCATCATCCTCATTCCTGGCAGGCCTTTTTACGTTTCTTTTTGCTTTAAGAGAGGTTATTTTACTAAAATAATAGCATATGTTACATGCTGGTATTTTGCCTTTGGGGCTTTTGTTTTCTTACGGCCAAGTCGTTGGAAAAATTATGCATAAGTAAGAGAGATTCAAGCTAAGAGGAGAGATGTCCCCAGAGAGAGGAGAGAATAGGAGGCTATGATGCCTATGAGCAGTGGGGACCCATGACCTGCTCTCTGACATTGCTCTGGGGAGAAGAACAAGTTTCCACAGTGGAGTAAACTTGGAATAAGCAAAAAAAAGTGCTGGGGGACTCCAGTGCGAAACAATGCATGTAACTTTCCAGGTTATATGAGCCTAGGCTTTCACTGCTTTTGAGCTATTTTGCAAATTGTAGATAACTAATAGCAATGAAAAATAATTTTTGTCTATATGGTCAGTGGAGAATCTATCGATTTCTCACCCACATTTGCATCTATTTGTAAATTCATTTTAACATTCTTTTGCTCCATAAATACGAATGCTGCTTTGACTTTGCCTTTGAACTTGCAACATCTTACCCATTCCTTATTAATAATGGATTACATGAAATCTTTAACATGCCTTCATTTTATATCTGTTTAAAAGATAAAGTAATTCTACCTTTTTTTTTTTTTTTTGAAATTTATCATGTAACAGCAGGATAGTGGAATGATATATCTAATACATCTGGGCCATATCCCACGGGGAGCCTGTTGCAAGCTTACCGGAGCCACTTGTTTGTCATTTCATTTTCTTTTGGTAGATATCGAATTGTGTTCAGCAATTACATGCAGGGGGTAACTTGTCTCCTCGCATACAACCTTACTACCATAACGCATGGTTTAGTGACAGCCAGTCCCAGAGAGACTATGCCACTTGTACAAACATTTTTGGTAACAGACACAAGAAGGAATAGCCAGTTCCTGAAAACCCAATGGTGTACTCACTTGGTCAAGCAGCTCATGGGAGAGGTTCACATGGAAGTCGATCTACCAGTATTCTCACGGCTGGATTAGTTGGCCTTCTGGTTGGTTAGGTGATGTCTTAGTCCATTTGTGTTGCTATAAAGGAATACCTGATGCTTGGTAGTTTATAAAGAAAAGAAAAGGTTTATTTGGCTCACGATTCTGCTGGTTGGAAGATTGGGCATCTGGTGAAAGCCTCATGCTGCTTCCACTCACGGTGGAAGATGAGGGGGAGCCAGTGTTTGCAGGGCTCATGTGGGAAGAGAGAAGGAGAGGCTCTTTTTAACAACCGGCTCTCGAGGGAACTGCTAGAGTGAGAGCTCACTCATTACCGTGAAGATGGCACCAAGCTATTCATGAGGGATCTGTCCCCATGACCCAAACACCTCCCGTTAGGCCCCACCTCCAATATTTGGGATCAGATTTTGACATGAGATCTAGGGGACAAATATGCAAACTACTATAGCATTTGACAAGAGTTCTCAGCGAAGGACGAGGGACACAGAACCAAATAGGTCATCCTAACCTTGGGTACTACTCCAAAGTGTTAAGCTACTGGGCTCGCCAAACCGTTGAATGTTGCTTATTGAGGGCAGAAGTCCTAGATCAATCTTTCTAGCCACCCATGTGTTGTGGCACTACCCATGTACCAAGAAAAGTTTATACCACTATCCCTTATGTTACTTCTCTAACCCTTTGTTGCCGATTTGGATAGAGAGATTTAAAGCCCTTTCCATGGCTACCCCTGGAGTGTGAGTTCCTGGTTAGGATCCTCCATATGTTGATGGTCTGTCTGTAGGTATAGAATAAAGTGAATTTGACGCCCCACGTGCATACCACACTTTGTACTAATGTCTATTGAGAGAAATTTCAGAAGGGTTTTTGAACAAGGCAGTAGTATGATCAGATGTGTACTTTAGGGCAATGGTAATGTTTGTGCCCTTTTAATGTCCCTGTGAATCAACTGGGGATTTTATTAAAATACATAATCAGATTCAGCAGTCCTGGAGTGAGGCTTGATGTTCTGTAATTCTAACAAACTTCCAGGGAACACTGATGTTTCTGGTTAACAGATCACATTTTGAGTAGTAAGAGCGTAGAACAGGGATCTGCAAACTTCTCAGCAAAGGACTAGATAGTAAGTATTTTCGGGTTCATGGATCATATGGTTTCTGTTGCTGCTGTTCAACTCTGCCATTATAGCCTGAGAGCAGCATTGCCAGATATGTTAATGGATGGATAGGGCTGTGTTCCAACAAAATTAAAAATAAAAAATAGCAGAAGGCTCGATTTGGCCCTCAGGCCACAGTTTGTCAGTCACTGGTGAAGAAACATCATTCTGGCAGTAGCGTGTAGACGGGTTGAAAGGATGGAGGGAGACTGGAGACAGGTAGCCACTTAAGAGGAAGGCGTTTTGGTGGAAGCTAATAAATACTTAGGCTAAGGGGAGGGATGGGAAATAGAAAGTGAAAGTCGAATGGATAGGACTTGACAGGGTTAGAAAAAATGTGCAAAGTGGACATGAATCTCAGATGCTTCGAGGTCCTCAAGTAGTAAAATAAAGCATGAATTTTCCTGGGCATATTGTTGGGAAGATGAGTTTTTGGTCTATTGCTTCTGGGATGTGATAGCTTCTGTTACTGACACCCTTCAGGACTTAGGAATGTCCAGAGGGCTTTATGCTCCCATTAATGATGTAAAATTGAAAATTTTTATATGAGATTTCAAGTTTCAATCATTTTAATTAAGTCTTCTCTCTAATATGAACAGATTTGTTTTCTACATTAGTGGCAGTTTTTAGAGTTAGAGAATTTTATGACAATTGTTAAATGACCGAGTTCTTCTCAGGGATGCCTGGTAGGTGATCAGTTATATTCAAAAACAATCACTAAGTATTTATTGTGCTTCTGTAGTAGGTATTTATAATTAAAAACATGGACTTGCAGACATGTCTCGAACTTGAGTAATGTAGTGTCTTTGGGGGCCAGTGGCAGGCAAATAGCCCCAAGTTAAAATACAGAAGGATTAAGTTATGTTGCAATGTGGTGCTACCCCATTTAAGCTCTCCAGCATACCGGTCCTGCAGTTGAAAATTCAGCATTCAATTCAGAAGAATAAGGACATACTTCTCCATGACTGAATACTACTATCAATCCTATGAAAATTTAAAAATTCCATAATATTTAATTTCCAATTTTTTCTTCCAATTTCCCTAATAGTCCCTGTAAAATCTTTTATAATTTGTTTTAAAATCAGAATCTGGTCAAATTTCATACATTGTATTTGGTTGTTATGTCTTTATACTCCAGTGTTCTCAAAATGTAATCCCTGGGCATCAGCATCACCTGGGAACTTGTTAGAAATGCAAAATCTTGGGTCTCACCCCTGATCTACTGAATCAGAAGCTCTGAGGATACAGCCAAATGTCTGTGGTTTAACAAGCTCAGGTGATTCCAAGGGTAAAGTTTGAGAACCACTGCTTTAGCACAACCTTGACTCTCAGTCTTGGCTGTATGATATTACAGAATTACCTAGGGTTGTTTTAAAAAGACCCAACGTCAAGTGTACACCAAGCCAGTCAGATTAGAATCTCTGGGCAGGAAACTCAGGCATCGGTATTGCTAAAGCTCCCCAGGTGGTTCCACCACACAGCCAGGACTGAAGACCCTTGCTTCCGTTTCTATTAACCTTGAACTGTCCTCCTGCCCTTTTATTTAATCATATTGATTTTTACCTTGCTAATTATCTTACAGAAAGGTCCATAATGTGTATCTGTTTGATCATATGCCTACTTTTTGCACCCTTATTGGGCCTCCCATTTCACAGAAATGAAAGGGATAAATCATGTGTCTCTTCTAATGCTGTCCCAAAATAGCCTTGAGCTTGAACATGCCTTGCAAGTAAAATGGATCATATTATAACCAGCTTTTGGGGTTGTGTTTTGTTTCCAGCCAAGTGCATCTCCTCTCTGCCACCTATTTGTTCTGTCTTGCTAGACCAGGTTATTTTACCGCCGTGGGTTTCCATTCTGTTTTCCATTTCCAAGTTGATATTTTGTGGGGCATCTCTTGAGAATTTTGCCCTTCTCTCTCTCTGGGTTTTATCAGCGATCTCCTGATAGCATATACTTGTCTGTTTCAGTTACTTCATTCTTCTATTTCAAGCTGTGCTTTGTTAGAGGATTTGTTTTCAATATCTCATCTGGCCATTCTGTGTGTAGAGTGGAGTCTTTGTTCTCTTAGGTGTTTTTTTGTTTCTAGGCAATCAGTACAGATTCGCTAAGAT
>RJWJ010022215.1:0-27064 GCA_004363605.1 Indri indri | reverse complement strand
AGAGGCTCCTGCTGGCTCAGTCTTGGACACGCAGGGGTTCCACAAGAACAGTTGGAAGGGATGGAAAGCCAGGAGGTATTCTGCAAGCGGTGGGCTCCTGACGACGTTTCCCGTCAGAGAATCATCCGCGATCGCTTTGGGGAGAATGAGAGGGACTCGAAAGATGACCTTCATGTCCGGTCAGTTAAGGGCAAAGGCGTGGATCCTCCCTCAATGCTCCCTTCTTTCAGAGAGGTGCATCGTTCTTAAGTAAGGCCAGGAGGAAAAATCTTTCCCTGCCCTGTAGGGCAGAATTGTTTTTAGTCCGTGAGTGATCATCGTTGTGTATAGTTTTGGGGCAGTCTTGCCTCAGTGTGTTTTTCTGTGAGTGGAATAGTCGTGTGTGTGTGTGTGTGTGCGTGTGTGTGTGTGTGTGTGAGCGTGTTTGTTTCCATTGATTCATATTTTTTCCTGTTGTTCTTTATGTGTATGCTGGTGTGAATTCTTCTGTGTCTGTGTGTCTGCCTCTTTTGCTGTCCATGTTTGTGGGCTAGTGCAAATGGCAGAGAGGAGGATGAAATAAAGGTGCTCTCTCCCTAGTACACCTTTCGTGCTAGGAATAGCAAGTAGAAAGAAAGAAAAAAAGATTTGCGACCATCAGTTCACCACCTATGATTTTAATTTTCTAGTGTAGGGGTCTTCAGTGGGTAGTAAGCTACATAAGGCGTGACAAGGAGATACAAGCCAGTTTTCAGTGGAAGGACACAGCACCAAGAAGCCTCTTATTCATGGTATGCCTCATGATTAGCATCAGTATGTCTGATCCACTGGTAGGCCTGGAAGATCTAGAGATGGCAAAAGGAGAGGCTGATCCCTGTCATCAGTGTGTCATCAGTACACTGCAATGGGCATGAGACCCTTAGTCCACAGGCAAAGATAGGGAATGGCCAGGAATTGTACTTTAAATGAGGAGCTATTTTCGATTAAACCATAATGAATGCCTATAAAGAAATGCTGTGAAACTGATGCTTCTTTCTTATTTAATCAACATATGGTTTAAAAATATTCATGAGTAGACTATGTTTTTATTCATCCCAATCCCTCTTCACTGTCCCCAAATGCACTTCTCCCACACACATATCCACAACAAATGTGAAACCGAAGGAAAGGGTAATGTGATTGAAAATGGAATATGGGCCAGGCGTGGTGGCTCACGCCTGTAATCCTCATGCCGAGGCGGGTGTATTGTTTGAGCTCAGGAGTTTGAGACCAGCCTGAGCAAGAGCGAGACCCCATCTCTACTAAAAATAGAAAGAAATTAATCAGACAACTAAAAATATATAGAAAAAATTAGCCGGGCATGGTGGCGCATGCCTGTAGTCCCAGCTACTCGGGAGGCTGAGGCAGGAGGATCTCTTGAGCCCAGGAGTTTGAGGCTGCTGTGAGCTAGGCTGACGCCACGGCACTCTAGCCCAGGCAAAAAAGTGAGTCTCTGTCTCAAAAAAAAAAAAAAAAAAAAAAAAAAACAGAAAATGGAATATGTCTCCCATCATCACTCAATTTCCATAATTCGAATGTGTAATTCATGCCATCTATTAATTCTTAACCAATATGTTCTCATATTACCCATATTTGAGAGGTGTATCTACCAGAGATCACTATTATCACGATTCATGTTTAAAATCAATCTTATGTGTGTCAATGAGTATCTTTGTATTAAATTATTTGTACTAACCAAGGATTAATATGTGTCTAAGGTCATTTTAGATTTTCTGTATTTTTTAAATCTTACATGTATTATTTATCCACTAGTCTGTTGCTTTCTCTCATGAACTTCACTAATGTGTGACTCATTTCTATCATTGACTAATACAATTTTTCACATATAAGTTATCTATTTCCTATAATCAGGTCTTGGTCTTTGTTTATGCTTCCTTTCATTATAAATATTTTCTTTATTTAGGTTGTCAAATGTTTTACTTTTTTTCTTTTTTGATTTTTGACTTACTTATCAGGCTGAAATAAGAGTATCCTTTTCCAAATTAATCTTTCAATTTTTTTAGTTGTGAAATTCACATATCAATAAATTAAGCATTTGAAGTGAACATTTCAGTAGCATTTGGGACATCCATGATATTGTACAACTGCCACTTCTATGTAGTTCCATGACATTTTTATCATTCCCCTAGGAAAACCCTGTATCCTTTAAGTAGTTTCTCCCACTTTCACACTATCCCCATTCCCTAGCAACCACTAAGATGCTTTCTGTTTCTACGGACTTATCTATTTTGGATATTTCATAACAGTGGAATCATACAATATGTAACCACTTCTGTCTGCCTTCTTTCAGTTAGCATAAAGTTTTTGAGGTTCGTATACATAGTAGCATGTACTTCATTTTTTTAATGGCTGAATATTAGAATATTTGACTTTATGTACACACACCAAAATTTATCAATTCATCCATTTCTTTAGGTTGTTTCAACTGTTTGTCTATTATGAAGTGTGCTGCTATGAATGTTTTTCTACCAAGTACTTGTTTTGAGTCCCTGTTTTCAAATCTTTGGAGTATGTACCTGGGGTGGAATTGCTGGATCACATGGTAATTCTGTAATAACTCTCTGAGGAACCACTAAACTCTTCCACAGCACTTGTGCCATTTTACATTCCCACCAACCGTTTACCAGGATTCTAATCTCTCCACGTCCTCACCAACACTTATCTCTTGTTATTTTTTTTCTATATATATTTTTAGCTGTCCAATTACTTTCTTTCCATTTTTTTGCTAGAGACGGGGTCTCACTCTTGCTCAGGCTGGTCTCGAACTCCTGAGCTCAGAACGATCCGTCCGCCTCGGCCTCCCAGAGTGCTAGGATTACAGGCGTGAGCCACCGCACCCGGCCTTGTTATTTTTTACTATAGTTAAAAACTTATACTTAGTGGGTTTGTGGTGTGGCTTAAAATTGCATTTCCCTAATGAGTAGTGATGTTCAGCATGTTTTCAATTGCTTGTTGGCCATCGTTATGTATTCTTTAGAGAAATGTGCATTGAAGTTCTCTACCCTTAATTGTGGTATCTTTTTGTTGTTGAATGGTAAGAGTTCTTTATATAGTCTGGATATAGACCCTTATCAGATGTATGACTTGCAAATATTTCTCCCATTCTCGACAATTTCACTTTGTTCATAATATCCTATGATACCAAAAAGTTTTTAATTTTGATGAAGTCCACTTCATCTATTTTTTCTTTTGTTGCTTGTCATTTTGATGTCATATTCAAGCATGCATTGGGAGGATTTACTCCTATGTTTTCTCCTAAGTTTTACAGTTGTAGGTCTTGTAATCATGTTGTTAATAATTTTGAATTTATATTTTTACAGTGTGAAGTAGAGGTCCAACTTTATTTGCATGTGGATATCCAGTTTTCTCAACAACATTTGTTGAAGAGAGTGTCCTTTTCCCAATGAGTGGTCTTGGTACCCTTGTTAAAGATCATTGGACCATATACGTGAGGGTTTACTTCTAGACTCTCTATTCCATTTCATTGGTCCATTTGTCTGTCTTTATGACAGTACTACACTCTTCTGATTATTGTAGTTTTGTAATGTGTTTTGAAATCACAAAGTGTGAGTCCTCTATCTTTGTTCTTTTCCAAAATCATGTTGGCCATTTGGGGTCCTTTGAGATTACACATGTATTTCAGTATTAATTTTTCTATTTCTGCAAAAAAATGTGCCATTGTGATTCTGATAGGGATTATGTTGAATTCATAGTTTGCTTTGGGTAGCATGGACTTCTTAACAATATTAATTCTTCCAATCTGTGATCACAGGATTTTTTTTCCATTTATTTGTATCTTCTTTCATTTTTTTTTCAGCATTGTTTTATAGTTTTCAGTGTACAAGTCTTTCACGTTTTTGGTTAAGTTATTTCTTAAGTATTTTATTCTTTCTGATGCTACTATAAACTGAATCATTTTCTTTTCTTTCTTTTTTTTTTTTTTTTGAGACAGAGTCTCACTCTGGTTGCCCAGGTTAGAGTGCCGTGGCGTCAGCCTAGCTCACAGCAACCTCAAACTCCTGGGCTCAAGTGATCCTTCTGCCTCAGCCTCCCCAGTAGCTGGGAGTACAGGCATGCACCACCATGCCCGACTAATTTTTTCTGTATATATATTTTTAGTTGTCCAGATAATTTCTTTCTATTTTTAGTAGAGATGGGGTCTCACTCTTGCTCAGGCTGGTCTTGAACTCCTGACCTTGAGCGATCCACCCGCCTCAGCCTCCCAGAGTGCTAGGATTACAGGCGTGAGCCACCGCGCCCAGCCCTGAATTGTTTTCTTAAATCCCTTTTCTGATTGTTCATTGGTAGTGCACAGAAATGCAACCGATTTTTAGGGTGTTAATTTTGTATGCTGCAACTTGACTGAATTCTGTTATTAGCTCTAGTTTTTTTTGTTTGTTTTGTGGATCCTTTGGAATTTTTTATATATAAGATTATGTCATCTGCGTAGACACAGTTCTACTTCTTTTCCATTTTGGATGTCTTTTATTTCTTTTTTCCGTATAATTGCCCTGTTTAGAATTTTCAGTACAATGTTAAACAATGGTGGTAAAAGCAGACATTCTTGTCTTTTTCCTGATCTTAGGAAAAATTCTCCCATTCAATCACCGTTAAGTATGATTTGGCTGTTTGCTATTCATAGATACTCTTAGTTATGATGAGGAAGTTCTCTATTCCTAGTTTCCTGATTTTTTAAAAACCATGAAATGGTGTTGAATTTTGTCAAAATGGTGTTGATTTTTTTGCATCAACTGAGATGATTATGTGGTTATCTTTGTTCTATTAATGTGGCACATTACATTGATTGATTTTCTTATGTCGAACTATCCTTTTGTTCCTGAGATCAGTCCCACTCGGTGGTAGTATATAATCCATGTATTCATATCCATGTACAATATGCTGTTTAACTTTGTTAGTATTTTATCAAATATTTTTGCATTTATCTTCATAAGAAATATTGGTCTGCATTTTTCTTTTCTTGTGGTGTCTCTGGCTTTTGAAGTGTTTCCTCCTGTTCTGTTTTTTCAAAGAATTTGTGAAGCACTGGTGTTAATTTTTTAAATGTTTGATAGAATTCACCAGTGGAGCTGTCTGTTCCTAGGCTTTTCTTTGTTGAGAGGGTTTTGATTACTGATTCAATCACTTTACTTATAAATCTGTTAAGATTTTCTGTTTCTTCTTGTGTCAGTTTCAGTAATTTGTGTGCATCTAAGAATATGTCCATTTCATCTAGGTTATCTAACATGTTCATGTACAACTGTTCACAATGTTCTCTTATCATACTTTTCAAAATTTTCATAAGGTAGTAATGTCCTCATTCTCATTTCTGATTTTTTATTTAGTTATTTGCTAAAGTTCTGCCAATTTGGTTTGTATTTTCAAACAATCAAATTTTGGTTTCATGTTTTCTCTTTATTGTTTTTCTGTTCTCTATTTTGTTTATCTCTACTCTAACCTTTTATTATTTCCTTCCTTCTTCTAGCCCTGGGCTTGGTTTGTTATTCTTTTTCTAGTTCTTCAAGGTGTAAAGTTAGCGTTTAAGATATTTCTTCTTTTTTAATGTTGACATTTACAGCTATAAATTTCCCTCTGAGCACTGATTTTAATGTATTCCATAAGTTGGGTATGTTGTGTTTTCATTTTCATTTATCTCACAATATTATCTAATTTCCCCTTGAGATTTCTTCTTTGAACTGTTTGTTGCTTAAGAATCTGTTAACTTCATTATTTACAAATTTTCCAGTTTTCCTGTTATTGATTTCTTGCTTCATTCCATTGTGGCTGGAGAAGATAGATAGTATGACCTCAATCATTTTAAATTTATTGAAGCTTGTTTCATGGCCTAACACATGGTTCATCCTAGAGATTTTCCATGGTACTTGAAAAGAATTGTATATTGCTGTTGTCAGATGGAGTGTTCTATATATGTCTGTTAGGTCTAGTTTGTTTATAATGTTGTTCAAGTGTACTATTGCTTTATTGATCTTCTATCTACATGTCCTATCCAGTATTGAAAGTAAGGCATGCAAGTCTCCAACTATTACCATAGAATTATCTATTTCTCCCTTCAGTTCTCCTCCTTTCCTAAGGAATACTTTTCTACCTCTGCTCTGGATCCTGTATGATCTCATTTCCTTCAAACTATTAATTATACCCACTTTCTCCTATCTCTTTACCTCTTCCTCTCTATTTAATCATTCCCATCCCAACATTTAAACAAGTTTAAGTCTTCCTCCAATTACAACTTTCTTTCCTTCTTTTTACTCATCACAACTGAAATTATTAAAAGTCCTCTCTTACTCAAACTCCCCTATGCACTCCTCAATCCACTACAATCTTTTTTCTGTCCCCCCATACCAATTAATCTGCTCTTACTAAAGTCACTAATCAAGGACTTCTTTTGATAGATACAATGGTGATTGTCTCCCTTTTGTCCCCAACACCACTGGACACTTTTATATCCTTCTCTTACAAAAATAATTGGCACTGTTTACCACCCTCTCTTTCTTGAAATATGCTCTTCCCTTATGTTCCAGGACACCTCTTTTTCAGCTTTCCTTTCTTACTTCTTTGGCTATTCATTTTCCTTTGCAGGATCCTCTTCCTCTGCCAGTCACCTCAATGTTGGTGTTCCTAAGAATTTCATTCTTGGCTACTTTTTCTTCTCACAACATACACTCCCTTGTGGCTTCAACTCCCATACATAGGCTGGTTAACATTCAAGTCTGCCTTCTTTGCCTATATTTCTGACATTCTAGCGGACATCTCCATTTGAATGTTCCACAGGTACCTCAAATTCACCACAACTAAAAACTAAATATCTTGTCAACTTTCTTCACCTGGGCGTCTCCTACTTATAATGTAGGTTTAGTTCAAATATTATCTCTTACAAGAAGCCTTCTCTGTCTGGGATCGCTATCCTTTCCTTTGTGCTCCCTAGCTCTGGCTTCTCCCTTACACGATGATTTTGTCTTCAACACCAGACCATGTGGTCTTCAAGGACAAGGGCATAATTTAGTAATCTGTGTGACCCCTCCATCTAGTATAGTGCCTGACACCCAGCAAGTTTTCAGTAAGTGTTGATTGAATATAACTGAGTTAATTTCAAAGCAACATCTTTTCTTTCCTGGAAGCTTTTGAGGATCTTGATACAGTTTGAATATTTGTCCCTTCCAAATCTCATATTCAAATTTGATCCCCAGTGTTGGAGGCGAGACCTAATGGGAAGTGTTTGGAGCATGAGAGTACATCCCTCGCAAATGGCTTGGTGCCATCCTTTTGTGACAATGAGTGAGTTCTTGCTCCATTATTTCCTGCAAGAATTGATTGTTGAAAAGAACCTGGAATTTCTCACCTCTCACTTATGTGTTGTTCAGTTAATACCAATTTGATGGTGAGTACATGCGGTGCTTGTTTTTCCATTCTTCGGAGACACAGAAAAGGCATTTGACAAAATTCAACACCCTTTTATGATAAGAACGCTTAACAAAATAGGCATAGACGGGGCTTACCTAAAAATGATACAAGCCATTTATGACAAACCCACAGCCAACATCATACTGAATGGGGAAAGGTTGAAAGCATTCCCACTTAGAACTGGAACCAGACAAGGTTGCCCAGTATCTCCACTTCTATTCAACATAGTGCTGGAAGTCCTGGCCACAGCAATCAGGCAAGAGAGTGGAATTAAAGGCATACGAATGGGAACAGAAGAGATCAAACTCTCACTATTTGCCGATGATATGATATTATATCTAGAAAACCCCAAAGATTCAACCAAGAGGCTACTGGAACTGATAAATGAATTCAATAAAGTTTCAGGATACAAAATCAATACACACAAATCAGAGGCTTTCATATACGCCAAAAACAGTCATACAGAAAACCAAATCAAAGATTCAATTCCCTTCACAATAGCAACAAAGAAAATAAAGTATCTAGGAATATATTTAACTAAGGAGGTAAAAGACCTCTGCAGGGAGAACTATGAGACATTGAGGAAGGAAATAGCAGAAGACGTAAACAGGTGGAAAACCATACCATGCTCGTGGGTCGGCAGAATAAACATTGTTAAAATGTCTATACTACCCAAAGTGATCTACAGATTCAATGCAATCCCTTTTTTTTTTTTTTTTTTTGAGACAGAGTCTCACTCTTTTGCCCGGGCTAGAGTGTCGTGGTGTCAGCCCAGCTCACAGCAACCTCAAACTCCTGGGCTCAAGCGATCCTTCTGCCTCAGCCTGCCGAGTAGCTGAGACTACAGGCATGCGCCACCATGACTGGCTAATTTTTTCTATATATTTTTAGTTGTCCAATTAATTTCTTTCTATTTTTAGTAGAGACGGGGTCTTGCTCTTGTTCAGGCTGGTTTTGAACTCCTGAGCTCAAACAATCCGCCCACCTCAGCCTCCCAGAGTGCTGGGATTACAGGCATGAGCCACCGCGCCCAGCCTACAGAGAATGTTTTATGCCATGCTAACACTTTAGACTTTATCATAGAAAGCAGGAAATCATTAAAGGATTTTAAGTAGGGAAACAATATGGTTAGATATTTATTTTAGAGACATCATTCTAGAGGCTATGCCAAGAGACAATAGGCAGTAGCGGAGGCAGGAGATCAGTTTAAAAACTATTATTGCCATTTAGGAGAGAAAAGTAGAGAGTACAAACCAGGGCATGGGAATAGAGTTTGGAGAATGGAAAAGAAAAGATAAATTTCATGAGATATTTTGGAAAAATAATCACTATGACTTGGTGACACCTCATTATGACACCTCAGTGGAAGTGAGAGAGAGAGGAGAAACATGACACAATGCCCTAGTTTTTGTCTTTGGAGTATTAGTGCCAACAACAATGAATAAAGAAGGGTTTGTGGTACTGCTGATGGGCTGAAGAGTTCAGTTCAGTTTTCAGTTCGAGGTGATGATAAAGCATCCAGAGAGAGAGAGAGTTAGAATGCAGTAAGCTACATGAGTTTGAAATCTGGCATAAAAGCTTGTGCTGAAGATACATATTTGGAAGTCATCTGCATGTAAATGTTTAATTTAACTGGTACATTGGGTGAGACTGCCAAGCAGAAGTGAGGATTGAAACAGGGACATTTAGGAACCACCAACTTTAAGGATCCAGGCAGAGGAGGAGTATTCAGAAAAAGGTAATGAGAAACGATGGCCAGATATGTAAAAGGAGAAGTAGAAGAGAAGCATGTCATAGGAAAAGAGGAGAGAATTTCAAATGTTACAAAAGGATCAAGACAAAGACTAAAATCTATTCACTGGATTTGGAAATTAGAGTTATGGTAACCTCTACCACAAAGTATAATACATTAATCATTCTCACAAATCTCTGCATTTCTACTTAAAATTTATCATTTTCTCTCATACATATCTTCTTTCTTCTGGGCCAGTGGTTTTCAGTCTTATCTGGCCTCTTTTCTTAAATGTTTTAATGCCTGTCTTACTATACTAAAATAAAACTCAAATAATTTCAAAAAACAAATATCTGTAATATGAAAGAAATAAAAAGAAAGTAACTTATAATGAAATAAAATATATTTCAATATGTAAATGCTGGGACACGACTACACTAAAGGACAATGAAGTATGCAAAAAATTATACAGAAAATGCTTGTAAATGTGGCAGCTACAAATGCTGACTGATACAGGTGTGTTGTTATCAGTATCTCAAATATCCATAAGCAGCATTCTTGTAGGTAGCAAGATTTTCTAAAATGATAAACATTCTTGATAAGACTCTGAACAAAACAAAGAAGACCTTACTTTGGTATACATGGTAGTTGTGTTTCTGGAAAAGTCAATGTATATTAATACTTGCTTGTTTGCATTAATATATAAAATGGAGTTCAATTCAAGGCCTAGATTAATATAACATACTTTTCACCTATAAGAATGTCCAATAAGACAGTCAAAACTTGTATAGAATGTACAAAAATTGTTCTTTGAGCAGGCTGTCTTACAGATGGCAGGACACATAGCAACCCTGACCCCGCCCACAATATGTCAGAAACCCTCCAATCATGATGATCTTAAACGCTTTTCAGACACCTTCAAACCATTCTCTTGAGATTATACTACTCTACTCCCATCCAAAGAAGAAAACACGTCCTTCTTTTGGCACTGCATCCCCCTCTAATAACCAGGCCTATTTTCTTCTTCTCAGTTATTATGATTTCTATTCTCTCCTATGTCTTCAATCTCTCCCTCTTTTCTTGTTACTTTTAGCCAATAGACTTTTGCAGGTTTCTACTACTATTTTGTAATAGTCCCTTGTCTCTTAATCCTATTACAGATATCCAATTTTTTTTATATCATTCAATTTTTATCCTTCCTTCTCATCTAAACATCTCCTATGAGTGGTCTACACCAGTTAACCTCAATTTGGCACCTCTTAGCAATTCTTTAACCCATTTCAATCTGGCTTCACCTCTCACAACACTGAAACCATGCTAAATTCACCAATGGATTTCATTTACAAATTAATAGATATTTTTCAGTATTGAACCCTCTATTACATATGATGTTGCCGCTCACTAAATTTTTCTTAAACTCATGGTATCAAACTCTTTTGGATTTTTCCCCTCATCCTGTTTCTCCTTTAACTGCTCATTTTTCCCTAGATAATCCTTAAATGTTGGTGGTCCCCAGAATTTCCTCCTCAACCCATAAATTTTCTCTATAATACCCTCTTCTGGATTATCTAATCTATTCCTCTAGTTTGAACTATCACCTTTATGCTGATGGTTCTTAATCTATTTATCTGGTAAAAATATCTCTTGCAATCACAAACCTTTGCCTTCCTGCCAGGAATCTCCATCTAGCTCTCTTACTCAAAATGTTGAAAACCTGCTCCTCTTGTATTCTATAACCCAGTTGGTGATTTCACCTAACACCCAAGGCAAAAACATTTTGCTTGTTTGTTTGTTTCTGAGACAGGGTCTTGCTTTGTTACCCAGCCTGGAGTGCAGTGGTGTGATCATAGCTCACTATAGCCTCGAACCCCTAGGCTCAAGGAATCCTCCCACCTCAGCCTCTTAAGTAGCTAGGACCACAGGTGTGCATCACCATGCCTGGCTAATTTAAAAATTTTTTTTGTAGAGACGTAGTCTTGCTGTTGCCCAGGCTGGTCTCAAACTCCTAGCCTCAAGCCATCCTTGTGCCTTGGCCTCCCAAAGCCCTTGGATTACAGGTGTTAGCCACTGCACCCTGCCCTCAAGCCAGAAAATTGAGAATCATCCTCTATTATTCTGCCTTCCTTGGACATCCCATCTGTGATGGTCTTTTCATGTGTCCATTTGGCTAGGGTAGAGTCCACAGTTATTTAGTCAAACACTCGTCTAAGTGTTGCTGTGAAATTATTTTGTAGATGTGATTAATGTCTATATCAGTTAACTTTAAGTAAAGGAGATTATTTTAGATAATCTGAGTGGGCCTGATTCAATCAGTTGGTAGACCTTAAGAACAAAGGTAAGACTTCTCTAAAGAAATTCCACCTGTGAACATCAGCTTTAGCTCATGATCAAGAGTTCCAGCTTGTCCTTCCTGTGAGCCTGCTCTCTGGATTTCAGACCTGCATAACCAGCCCCCACAAGCCAATTCCTCACAATTCCTCACAATACATTTCCCAATATATATCTCCTACTGGTTCTGTTTCTCTGGTTGAATCCTGATTGGTATACCATCTAATCAATAATACTTCATAAAACTTTCTCAAATCTTATTCCTCTGTGTTCCATTCCAACTACCAATGGCTGAGTTCAGGCCTTCATTACTTTTTGTCAGGATTTTCACATAAGCAACATAAATAGTCTTCTTACCCCAATCTCTTTCTATATTATCCTCCATGTGGCCACTAGTATGAGCTATATAAAATATAAATGTGAGCATAGCACTCTCCTTAAAAATCTTCAGTGACTTCCCATGGCACACAATGTATTCATGTTTATGCTCCAACTTGCTGATCTACTTTCATCTCTCCACTCCAGGAAAACTGTATGGCTTGTAGATTTACCTGCCATCCATCTCAATCCTCTCAAAAGAATAGGCTATCTTGAGCTCTGTACCTTTGGTTATTATTGTCTCACTTCTTGAAGTTTTTCCTTCTATTTGCCCCTCTACCATCACCCATCCTTACTTAATATTTCACTCCTTTTTTAAGACTCAGATCTGACACTGATTCATGAAGAAGGCCATTCCTGGCTCTTCTAGTCTAGATCATATGCCCTCTTGTGTTCTTTTATAGCACTCTGTGCCAATCTATATCTACAGAACTTGCTAAATAAGTTTATGAACTCCTCGAGTCAGTTAGATTTCTTAGTTTTATAACCTTAGAACCCTAAAGCACTACCTGGCATTTAATAGATGCTCAATTTAATAGATGCTGATTAATATTTTTGTTGGTTGAATGAAATAATGGATGAATTGTACACTGAGTGTCAGGTTATGGCTGGTTGCTGTAATAAAATCTGTGGTAGGCAGAATGATGCCCACTCAAAGACGTCCACAGCACAATTCCCAGGACTTGTTACTAAGTTACTTTATAAGGCAAAATGAATGTTGCTGATGTGACTAAATTAAGGACCTTGAGATGGGGGAGATCATTCTGTACTGTTTGGGTGGGTGCACTCTAATTGCATGTGTATTTAAAAGCAGAGGACCTTTTCCCAGCTGAGTCAGAGAATGACGTGATGACAAATGACAAATGAAAATGGAGAAATTCTAAGTACGGGAAGGACTCAACCTACCATTATTGGCTTTGAAGATACAGAAAGGGAACCATGGAATGAAGGTGGTCTCTAGAAGCTGGGAAAATCTCTTAGCTGGCAGACAACAAGAAAACAGGGATCTCAGACTTACAGTTGCAGGGAACTGAATTCTACTGACAACCAAATGAGTAGGACACAGATTCTCCCTTAGATGCCCTAGAAAGGAATGCAGCTGGCCAACACCTTGACTTTAGTCCAATGAGACCCATTCCAGACTTCTGACTTACAAAACTCTAATATGATAAATGTGTTGTTTTAAGCCCCTAAATGTGTGACAAATTTGTTATGGTTGCAGTAGAAACCTAATACAGAATCCACATGAGAAAATGTGGTGTACTTCCCAAGAGAAACAAAGGGCATATATGATATAACAGCATGTCAGGAACTAAGATTAACAGAAAAGAAACTCTCTCATATCATATTTGCCTCATAAAAATGATCAATCTGAGGTAGTATGAGAAGGTCCTTGTATAATGAGGGGGGGAAAGTGGCCAAGCTCCTAAGAAAACGTGCTTAAGAAGACTTTGCACATGAAGCTGCTGAAAAAACTCTATGAGAGAGAGATAGCCAGCCAGTCAGACCAGGCAAATGCTCTGAGACAGGAAAATATGATGGCAGAATAGATGTAAGAACTCCTTCTAATGCTGAGCACTTCTGCAAACAGGCAACCTAGACAGGGACTATGGAGCTAATTATAAACTACAATTTCACCTGTATCCAACACAATGTGACTATTTCCTATGGGGGAAGTAAAAAGTACTCACCTAGTTATCCATAAAATTATCAATGGACATCAAGGCCCTTGGGATAAACTGGCATTTTGTGCCTGGGAAGGACAGAGTATCATCTATGTAGTCTTACTAAAAATGCTTAATCATGGGAGAATAATCAGACAAGTTTCATATTGTGGAACATATACAGGACAACTGCCTGGACTCATCGGAAATGCCAATGTCACAAAAAAATTAAAAGAAAAAATGGGAGAGTGCTATTCTAGATTTAAAAAGACTAAAGTGACATGACAACTAAATACAATCCATGACTGTTGGCGGGATCCTGGATCAAAACAAATAAAAACCTATAAAGGATATTGTTAGGAAAATTGATGAAATTTAATATGGATGGTATACTACATAACAGTATTGTATCAATGTTGAATTTCTCTGAGTGTAATAATAGTAATGCTATTGTTCTTAAGAGATATGTGATGAAGTGTTTAGGACTGAAATGTCGTGATATCTGCAAGCTACTTCCAAATGGTTCAGCAAGGAATCTTTCTTTATATATACATATATACACAAAGAGACATAAACCATATGCAGCTAAATGTAAACAATTGGTGAATCTAAAGTAGTCCCCCACTTATCCACAGTTTCAGTTGCCTGCAGTAAACCACAGTCCAAAAATAGTAAATGTAAAATTTCAGAAATAAATTAACTCATAATTTTTAAATTTCATGCCATTCTGAGTAGCATGATGAAATCTCACACCCTCCTGCTCCATCTCACCCAGGATGTGAATCATCTCTTTGTCCAGCATATTCACGCTATATAGGCTACAGGCCTGTTAGTCACTTGCTAGGCATCTTGGTTATCTGATTGACTATTATGGTATTGCAGTGCTTGTGTTCAAGAAATCCTTATAGTACTTAATGATAGACCCCAAACACAAGAGTAGTGATGCTGACAATTTGGATATGCCAAAGAGAAGACATAAAGTACTTCCTTTAAGTGAAAACATGAAAATTCTCAACTAAATAAGAAAAGAAAAAAAATTGAATGCTGAGTTTGCTAAGACCTATAGTAAAAAGAATATCCTATCATCGAAACTGTGAACAGTATATTGTTACAATTGTTCTATTTTATTGTTGTTATTAATCTACTATTGTGCCTAATTTATAAATTAAACTGTGTCATAGATATGCATGTATAGGAAAAAAACATAGTGTATATAGGGTTCAGTATTATCCATGGTTTCAGGGATCCACTGGGAGTCTCGATTAAGGGAGGACTACTGTACATAAAAGATACCTTTTGACTTTTCTATATAGGTAAAATTTTATAAAATAAAAAAATGGTGAAGAAAAATGTTTGGATATATTAATATACTGTTTATCCTTGTTGCTAATTATAAATTCTACGGGTAAATTCAGAAACAAATCAATGCATTCACTTTTTTGGCAGAACATTTTATGAAAAGTAAAAAAAAGAAAAAAGTGAATATGTAATGGAATGGAAAAAGAAATACCATCCAAACAAAGGAAAGCTAGTATAGCTTTATTAATAACAAACAAAATAGGTTTTAAATACAAAATGATAAAACATGTCCCTAAAAATGAGGAAAGATCTATTCTTGTATGTACATAATAACAAAGCCACAACTATGCAATGCAAAAATTGACAGAACTACAAGAATTTGACAAATCCACAATTGCAGTGGGAGATTTTAAACTTATGTCTCTCAGTAATTGATAGATCTAGCAAACAAACAAAAAATTAGTAGGGATACAGAAGATTTAAACAATACAATTAACAAATTTAATGGACATTTACAGAACTCTACATGCAACAAAAAATATAAACATAATCTTTCCAGGCACACACGAAACACTTGCTAAACTAATCATGTTCTTTAGGACATAACGCATATTTCAACAAACACTAAATGAGAATTATCACATAAAAATGTCTGTGCTCAGTGCAACTAAGTGGAAAATGATATCAAAATATTAAACTAAAAAAGAGCCATACACCTATGCCTAAATACCATCTCCCACTAAAGGTACCAGAGCCCCACAAAGAAATAATCAATAAGGTAGGAAGCACAAGGTGAGCCTGAAACTAAGGAAGTAAATGTTAAAGTAAGTCAAATTCTGTGTCAAAGAATGATGAGACATGTCAGAGGCACAGAGAAGCCAACTTGAGCGGGTAGCCACTGGCTAAATCTGGCACATTTTGAGCATTAAAATAAATAATGAGGATGGAGCAACATGGCTGACTAGCGACATTGATTGCCAGACCATCCAGTAGAGAAGGAAGAGTTTAGAATAGGGGAGGTGGGACAGGGGATCCAGCACAGATGAATTTCAATGAGAGAAGTGCCAGAGCCTGCTGGGGACCTCACAGAGGAAAACTGTGAAGCAGAGAAGGAAGAGGATAGAGTAAACAAAAGATATTGGCAATGACCAAACCCAGGGAGCTGGGAGCCTAGTGAAGGAAGGGGTAAAGGGCATTCCCTTTCTCCCTCTTGCATCCTTTGGTGATCAGTGGGCTACCAAGTTACTGGGAAGCTTTTCCACCCCCACAAACCCAAGCACTGTGGCAACCATGGAATTGTGGAAAGAACTTACGTGATCCCAGATCTTGAACACACTCGGTACAGAGTTCTCCTCCAAGGACAGTGAACAGAGAGGACAGAAAGCAAGCTTTCTCCCATTCAGATTCTTATCTCTCCCCGCCCCTCCCCCAATTCCTACAACTAGGAGAGTAGTTTGAGCAGAGAATTTGGTGAGTGGCTCCTTCCCCCAGCTGGTGCATCCTGCAGTCTCAAGTTTCCACAGAGACTGGGGCCTACCCCTCTCTCCTTGGGGACCTGAGGCACCCGATCTGGGAGCTCCCTGCTTGCTGGTGTTTCCTGGAGATGCATGGCAGCAGGTCAGACACACAAGTGGGATCTGGTGCTCCCAGGCCTCAAGCTGGGGGACACAGGGGTGGGGGCGAGGGAGGAGGAGTGGAGTTTAGGAGCTGGACTTAGGAGCTGAGGGAGTCCATGTGGGCGGAACTGATGGGAGAAAACTGTGGCGGTCCAAGATGTGGCAAACTGGGGAAACACCCATCCCCTACTACAGGAAAGCTAAAGCTGTCAGCTAGGGAGGGTCCTCGAGTGGAGAAGATCCCAGTTTATGGAGCCATAGCAACGGAATAAAGTATGCTCTGATGGGGACTATCCCAGCCAGCACCATAGGAACTGAGTGCAGCTTGCAATCAGGGGTGAGGATCCCAGGGCATGGCACCATAGCCAATGGTGCCATAGCAACCTAGTGCAGCCCTTCAGAGCCCGAGGGCAGGGGCAAAGCAAGAGGGGTGGAGCTCACTCCCCACAGCCAGCCTGGAAAGTGCGACCCCTCCCTCACAAGCAGCCTTTCTGGCTTAGAGAGTGGGCCTCTACTCTCCTCCCAGCAGCTCCCCCTGGCGGCCAGGAAAATGACCTCTGAGCCCTGCCGGGGCATGGCAAAGCCTGCCAGACTCACAATGAAACTGCACGGAGCCTTGCCCCTCTACCCACCTCTGCTGTGGGGGAAATCAAGCAACCCCCTAGAAGTTACAAGGCCCTCCTAAAAGCTTGGGGCTGAGGGACTAGAGCTTATGGCAGGCACAAAAGTACATCTCTGTAGTTGGCTCTATCCTGCAAGCATCAACCATTGACAGGGAGAACAACTTTATAGTGCATTACAGCATCTACCAGCCAATCAAACAGGGCATGGCTGATTCTTACTCATAAGCATCACTCACCATCTCAAAGATAAAGTTGGGGGTCGCAAAACAATGCACACTGCTTTGAAGGGGGAAGACAGCAGGATAGAAGCAAACCAAGGGGACACTGCTTTTTGGAAGAGAAACAAAAGTTATGATCAACACCATCTGTGAGGGGTCTCCCTCCTCTACTGCAGACCTCTGGGCTGATCAGAGAGTTGCTCACAGTCTGTGCAGACACATTCCACCAAAAACCTGGTGAGCAGAGAGCTCATGCCTGCCAATCCCATGTTTCTGCAAGCAATGCCATCCTGATCATTCCGGTGCAGGGAGCCAGGTCTGCACAGGACCCAGCCTCCTAGCAATAGCCTTTGCATCACCCCTGCCAAGCTGGGGAGGAAGCACACACTCCCCTGTATAGTGCCCTATGACTAGGGGCTGAGCACGCCTCCTCCCCTGCATAGGAGGCAAACAGAGCAGGAATCCAGATGCCACAGGCACCACTTGGGAAGCCTGCAGAAGCTGAATCAGTGGGTTCTATGTGTGCAGGGAGAACCTGGGCCAAACAGCAGCAGCAGCCCACCTATGTGTGCCCTGGGCCATTGAGACTAGGTGACAGGGCATCGACAGTCCCCATGCTGGTGGAATAGCCCTGCATAAGAGAGGCTCTGCCCCTGAAACCCCCTGAGCAAGCTCAGAAGCAATCGCTGTGCCTGAGTCTGAGGTTCTGCCTCTGTAGCTCTTGGACCCCTGACAAGACTGTGACTCCACCCCCTGAGACTCTAGAATTATGCCTGCACCATAAGAACCCACTACTGAGTCCCCATCACTGCCAGTGGGCCAAGAACCTCCCCAAGATCCAACAATTCACTCAGGACCGCCCAGCCTGAGTGATTGGCCATCACTTCTGGACTTGGTTGGAGAGAGTCCCCAGCAGAGGAGAACAGATGCCCTGCAATTCTATTAACCCAGAGCTGAGCGAAGGTAAGCCAGATGAGAAGAAACCAGCAAAAACCACTGGTAACATGAAAAAACAAAATAGTTTGAAACACCCAAGGGAACACAACAGAGCAACAGTAGTGGACCACACCCACAAGGAAATTGCTGAAATGACAGAAATAGAATACAGAATATGGATGGTAAATAACACGAATTGACTCGAAGAGAAAGTTGACAAAAACAAAAAGAAGACAAAAAAATATTTCAGGAAATCAATGAAAAAAATGAAACAGCCACTAGAGGGGTAGACAACATAGGACAAAATATAATGGAACTTAAGGAAATAAAAGTCATTTAGGGAATTTCAAAATTCAGAAGAAATCTTTAACAACAGGCTAAACCAAGGAGAAGAAAGAATCTCAGAACTTGAAGACAAGGCTCTTGAGATACAGTCATTCAAAGAGGCAGAGAAGAGTATTAAAAAGTCTGAGCAATCACTGAGAGAGATATGGGACTATATGAAGTGAACTAATATTCAAATTATAGGTCTCCCTGAGGGAGAAGAAGAAAGAACTGAAAGCATGGAAAACCTATTTGAGGAAAACTTCCTTGGTATCGCTGGAAATTCAGACATAAAGATACAAGATGGACACTGAATATCAGCAACATTCATAGCAAATAGGTCATCTTTGAGACACATAGTAACTCAACCTGGCCAAAGTCAAAATGAAGGAGAAAATTCTGCAAGTGGCAAGATGAAAACATCAAATAACCTACAAAGGAAAACATATCAGACTTCTCAGTGGAAACCTGACAAGCCAAAAGGGATTGGGGCACCATCTTCAGCTGACATAAACAAAACATCTGTCAGCCTAGAATTCTGTACCCTGCAAAACTAAGTTTCAAAATTGATGGAGAAACTAAGTCTTTTCCACACAAGCAAACACTGAGGGAATTTGCCATGACCAGACCTGCCCTGCACGAAATACTCAGAACAGCACTATACATAAATCAGCAAAACAGATACCCACCAGTGTAAATTCACCCAGAACAAAAACCCCAAACTATAAAAAAATAAAACAATAGGTAAAACAAAGCAATAAGATATCACCCAACAGGATGAAAAGACCAACATCCCCTGTATCACTGCTATCGATCAATGTTAATAGACTGAATTTCACCTCTCAAAAGACATAGGCTGGCTGAATGGATGAAAGAACACAACCCAAGTATCTTTCTGTCTCCAGGAAACACATCTAAATCACAAGGACACACACAGATTCAATGTGACAGGATGGAAAAAATATTCCACACAAATAGAAATCAAAAGAGAGCAGGAGTAGGTATTCTCATATCAGATAAAATTGTCTTTAAGCCAACAAAGGTAAAGAAATACAAAAGGGGTCATTATATAATAGTAAAGGGAGCTATCCAATATGAAAAAATAACAATCTGAAATATTAATATACGTACACCCAACAGAGCATCTCTCAGATACATAAATCAAATCTTCTTAGAGCTAAGCAAAGAAATAAACAGCATCATCATAATTGCCAAGGACCAAAACACCGCACTGTCAGAGCTTGACAAATCGTCAAAGCAAAAAATAAATAAACAATGGATATAACCCAAACTCTAAATCAAATGGACCTAAATGGCATTTACAGAACATTCTACCCCAAAACTACAGAATACACATTTTGCTCAGCTGCACATGGGACATTCTGCATGGCTGATCTTATCTTAGGACACAAAACAGGTCTCAAGAAATTAAAAAAAAATCAAAATCATACCATGTACCTTCTCAGATCACAGAGGAATAAAACTAGAAATCAATTAAAAGAGAAACCTACACAATGTCACAGAAATTAAACAATCTGCTGCTGAATGGTTACTGGTTCAAAAATGATATTGAGATGATAATCAGAAAAGTTTTGAACTGAACAACAAAGGGTACACAAACTATCAAAATCCTTGGGACACAGCAAAAGCATTTCTCAGGGGAAAATTCATAGCCTTAAACTCTTACATTGAAGAGGCAGAAAGATCACAAATTAACAACCTATTGTCACACCTCAAGGAACTAGATAATGAAGAACAAACCAAAGCCAGCAGAAGAAAAGAAACAACAAAGGCCAGAACAGAACTAAATGAATTGGGAAATAGAGAAACAAAAAACAATAGAAAGAATTAACAAAACTAAATGTTGGTTCTTTGAAAACAAAAAAAAATCAAGAGACATCTTGCTAGAATAACCAAGAACAGAAGAGAAATTACTCAAATAAGCTCAATCAGAAACAAAAATGGTTACAACTGATACTGCAGAAATACAAAAAATCACCCATGAATACTACATAAGTCTCTACGCACATAAACTAGAGAATACAGAGGAAATGGACAAGCTCCTGGAAACACGACAACCTCCCAAGTCTCAACCAGGAATAAAGAGAACTCCTGAAAACACCAGTAACAAAGAGTGAGATTGACATAGTCATAAAAAACCTCTCAGTAAAAAATGCCCTGGATCAGATCGATTCACTGCTGAATTCTATCAGACCTATAAAGAAGATCTACTACCCATAACACTGAAATTATTTGATAATATTGAGAAGCAGGCAATCATCCCCAACCCATTCTATGAGAATATAGATGCAAATATATAATATAGAATACTAGTAAACTGAATTCAACAGCACATTAAAAAAATAATCTACCAGGACCAAGTGTGCCTCACCACGGGGATGCAAGGATGATTCAACATACATAAATGAATAAATGCAATTCACCACATAAACAAAAGCAAAAACAGAGAAAAAATGATCCTCTCAACAGGTGTAGAAAAAGCATTTGACAAAATCCAGCATGCTTTCATGGTAAAAACCCTCAAAAAACTAGGCATAGAAGGAATATATCTCAGAATTATAAAAGCCACGTATGACAAACCCAATATCATACTGAATGGGGAAAAGTTGAAAACATTCCCCCTAAGAACTGGAACAAGACAAGGATGCCCACTGTCACCACTTCTATTCAATATAGTGCTGGAAGTTCTAGCCAGAGCCATGAGACAAGAGAACATTGGTGGTATCCACATTGGAAAAGAAGAAGTCAAACTATCGTTCTTCGCTGACGACATGATCTTGTATCTAGAAAACCCCATATATTCCATCAAGAGTCTCCTGGAATTGATAAATAAATTCAGCAAAGTCTCAGGATTCAAAATCAATGTACATACATCAGTAGCATTTCTACATACTCATAACAGTAAGGTTAAGAGACAAATCAAACGTTCAATCAGATTCACAATATGTGTAAAGAAAATAAAACACACAGGAATATACTTAACCAAGGAGGTGAAAGATCTCTACAGGGGCAAGTATGAACCTCTGAGGAAAGGAATTGCAGAAGATATCAACAAATGGAAAAACATATCGTGCTCACGGATAGGTAAAATAAACATTGTTAAAATGTCTATACCACCCAAAGTGACAAATTCAACACAATCCCCATCAAAATACTAAGTCATATTTCACATATCTAGAAAAAATAACTCTATGCTTTGGGACCAGAAAAGAGTCAGAAGAGCCAAAGCAATCTTAAGTAAAAAGGACAAATCTGGAGGCATCATGTTACCAGACTTCACACTGTAAGGCCATAGTAACCAAAACAGCGTGGTGTTGGCACAAAAATAGACATAGACCAATAGAACACAACAGATCCCAGATATAAAACCATCTACCTACAATCAACTGATCCTTGACAAACCATACAACAATGTACAATGGGGAAAAGAAGCCCTATTCAATAAAGGTGCTGAGATAACTGGATAGCCACATGCAGAGGAAAGAAACAGGACTCCTTCCTCTAAACACTCACAAACATTATTTAAAGATAGATAAACAGCTGGATCTAAGGAATGAAACCATAAGAATTCTAGATGAAAATGTAGGTAAAAGTTTTCTAGATATTGGCCTAGGCAAAGAATTTATGAAAAGGACCCCAATGGCAATCGTGGCAACAATAAAAATTAATAAATGGGATTTGATTAAACTAAAAAGCTTCAGCACAGCTAAGGAAACAATAAACAGAGCCAATAGACAACATACAGAATGGGAGAAAATATTCATAAAGTACAAATCTAATATAGGACTAATAATCAGAATTTACAAAAAACTGAAGCAAATCAGCAGGAAAAAACAACCCTATTCAAAAGGGGGCAAAAGACATGATCAGAAGCTTCTCAATAAAAGACAAATGGACAATAAACATATGGAAAGATGCTAACCGTCACTCATCATCAGGGAAATGCAAATTAAAACCACAATGAGTTATCACCTTATCCCAGTTAGATTGGCATTTATCAAAAAGTCCAAAAACAATAGATGCTGGTATGGATCCAGAGAGAAAGAAAAGCTTCTATACCATTGACAAGACTGCAAATTAGTACAACCTGCATGGAAAACAGTGTGGAGTTTCCTCAACAAACTAAAAGTAGACCTACCATTTGTTCCAGTAGTCCTGCTATTGGGTATTTACCCAAAGGAAAAAAAGACTTCATCACAAAAACATCTGCAACAGAATGTGTTTTCCAGCAGAATTTACAATTGCAAAGATGGGGAATCAATGCGAGTACTCATCAATTCATGAGTGGATTAATAAAATGTTGTTTCTGTATTCCATGGGGTACTACTCGCTGATAAAACATGAATTAATACCTTTCACAAAAATCTGTCTGGAACTGGAGACAATTCTCCTAAGTGAAGTGTTTCAAGAATGGAAAAACCAACACCATATGTAACCAATATTAAATTTGAACTGCTGTGATTGCTTTGGGGGTCTTCTTCATAAATTCTTTGCCTAGGCCGATGTCTGAAAGAGTCTTTCCTACATTTTCTTCTAGAATTCTTAAGGTTTCATGCCATAGGTTTAAGTCTGCTATCCATCTTGAATTGATTTTTGTAAGAAGTGAGAGTTGGGGATCCAGTTTTAATCTTCTGCATCTAGCTATCCAGTTTTCCCAGCACCATTTATTGAAAAGGGATTCTTTTCCCCAGTGTATATTTTTGTTTGCTTTGTGAAAGATTAGATGACAATATGCGGATGGTTTCAACTCTGGATTCTCAGTCCTGTTCCAAAGGTCTATGTCTCTATTCCCGTGCCAGTATCATGCTGTTTTACTCACTGTAGCCTTGTAGTACAACTTGTAGTGTGGTAGACTCATACCTCCCAGTTTGTTCTTTTTGCTTAAGATTGCTTTGGCTACACGAGGTCTTCTCTGGTTCTATACAAAGTGTAGAATTATTTTTTCTAGATCTGTAAAGAATGATGATGGTACTTTGATAGGGATTGCATTAATTCTGTAGATCACTTTATGTAGTATGGACATTTTAACAATGTTGATTCTACCAATCCATGAGCAAGGTAGATTTTTCCATCTGTTTACATCTTCTACAATTTCTTTTCTTAGTGTTTCATAGTTCTCCCTGTATATGTCTCTCACCTCTTTCATTAAATATATTCTTAGATATTTAATTTTCTTTGAAGCAATTTTAAAAGGACTGCATTTTTTTATTTGAATTTCGGCTTGACTATTATTAGCATATAAGAATGCCTCTGATTTGTGTGTATTGATTTCGTATCCTGAGACTTTACTGAATTCATCTATCAATTCCAGGAGTCTCTTGGTTGAATCCTTGGGGTTTTCTAGATATAATATCATATCATCAGCAAAGAATGAGAGTTTGATCTCTTCTGCCCCCCTTTGGAGACCCTTAATTCTCCTCTCTTGTCTAATTGCTCTATCAGGGACTTCTAGCACTATGTTGAATAGAAGTAGGGATAGTGGGCATCCTTGTCTGGTTCTAGATCTAAGTGGAAATGGTTTCAATTTTTCCCCATTCAGAATGATATTGGCTGTGGGTTTACCATATGTGGCCTTCATAATTTTAAGGTATGTCCCATCTATGCCTATTTTGCTAAGAGTTTTTATCATAAATAAATTGGACCTGATCAAATTAAAAAGCTTTTGCACAGCTAAGGAAACTGTCATTAGAGGGAATAGACAACCTGGAGAATGGGAGAAAATATTTGCTCTCTACACATCCAATAAAGGGCTGATAACAAGAATCTATCTAGAACTCAAAAAATCAACAAGAAAAAAATCAAACAACCCCATTGATAAATGGGCAAAGGACATAAACAGAAACTTTTTAAAAGAAGACAGAATAAAGGCCAGCAAACATATGAAAAAATGCTCAACATCTTTAATCATTAGGGAAATGCAAATCAAAACCACAATGAGATATCACCTAACCCCTGTGAAGTTGGCCTTTATCAAAAAATCCCAAAGCAACAAATGCTGGCAAGGATGTGGAGAGATAGAAACACTCTTATGCTGCTGGTGGGACTGAAAATTAGTGCAACCTCTGTAGAAAAGAATTTGGAGATACCCCAAAGAGCTAAAAATAGAAATACCATTTGATCCAGCAATATCACTATTAGGCATCTACCAAAGGAACAAAAGTCATTCCATAACAATGACATCTGCACTCGAATGTTTATGGCAGCACAATTCACTATTGCAAGGATGTGGAAACAACCCAAGTGCCCTTCAGTCCATGAGTGGATTAATAAAATATGGTATATGTACACAATGGAACACTAATCAGTTACAAAAAATAATGGTGATCTAGCACCTCTTATATTACCCTGGATAGAGCTTGAGCCCATCCTCCGAAGTGAGGTATCACAAGAATGGAAGAATAGGCACCACATGTACTTGCCATCAAATTGGCTGTGACTGATCAACACTAAGGTGCTCACATAGTAGTAATATTCTTTGGGGGCTTGGGGGTTTGGGGTGGGTAAACTCACAACTAATTGACGTGGTGAGCATTGTAGCGGGGTAAAGGGCACGCCTCAAATCATGGTTAGGATGTGGCAAAGTCATAACATGTAACCAAAATGTTCGTAGCCCCATAATATCCTGAAATAAAAAAAGAAGAAGAAAAAAATTTATATATGACACACCCTAAAAGTGCTCTGATGTGTCCCACTGGCTCTGGAATCATGGAGGAGGGAAGCTCTTTGGGATATGTTTCTCTATTAGAAACATTTGTTTAATGAGTATTCTAGTGGTATAACCCTCTTCCTTGGAAATTGTCATTTCTTGAAATACTTCTAAATAAAATTAAAAATCAATTCCTCAAAAAAAAAAAAGAATCACAAATATCTTATGAATAACTAATTAAAACGTTCAAAGTGTCAATAGAGAAAAACAATTATGTGAATTTTTGGAAAAAAACATTCTGAATTTGATGAAAATGAAGATTCTACTAGCTCTTTTAAAAGTCTAACACATTAAGAATAATTTATTTTCCATTCTTGGAATACTTCACTTAGAAGAATGGGTTCCAGCTCTATCCAGGAAAATATAAGAGGTGCTATATCACCATTGTTTCTTACAGCTGAATAGTACTCCATGGTATACATATACCACATTTTATTAATCCACTCATGTATTGATGAACACTTGGGTTTTTTCCACATCTTTGCAATTGTGAATTGTGTTGCTATAAACATTCGAGTGCGGATGTCTTTTTTATGGAATGTCTTTTGTTCTTTTGGGTAGATGTCCACTCACCAGCAAATTGGTTTCACTGATCGACACCTAAGTGCACATATAGAAATAACATTTATCAGGCATTGGGCAGATGGGAGGGGGGAGGAGGGGATGGGTATATACAAACATAATGAGTGCAATGTGCACCATCTGGGGGATAGACACGCTTGAAGCTCTGCCTGAGGGTGGGGCAAGGGCAATGTTACCTAAACATTTCTACCCCCATAATACGCAGAAATAAAAAAAAGACAAAAAAAGAATAATTTATTAAACTCTGGTAAAAATATTAAAGCTCATTTTACACAAACATCACATCTGAAAAACTAAAGCAAGATGGCTTTTTATGAACTATGCAATGTTAGTTTGTAGAGCTATCTTTTATTCGTAAATTTGATATGCATTTAAGTTTATGTTGAGTCTGGCAATTGAGGTCCTTCAGGATATGGCCCCAACCTAGTTTTCTGCCTTTCCCTCCTATTATTCTCCTACGTGTGTTCTGTATTCTGTTAAAAACTAAACTGCTTATTAAACATACCTTATAATTTCCAAAATAAATAAATAAGTAAATAAATTTGAACTAACTAATAAGCACACATGTGCATAGAGGGAAGTAAAACTCAGTAGAAATCAAGCAAGGGGAGGGGAATGAGGAGGAGGGCAGGGGAAAAAACCTACCTAACTGGTACTATGAATACTATTTGGGTGATGGGCACACCTTTAGCCAGGAGCCAAGCATTATAAAAGTGATCCATGTAACCTAAAACATTTGTACCCCCCTTAATATTTTGAAATAAAAAATAAATAAAATAAATAATGATAGTAATAGGATATTTGTGAAAGGAATTAAAAATCCATGTACCCAAACTAATAAATAAACAAATAAATGAAGAATAAAATCTCTTTCTTGAAGTAGAATATAAACTAATAAATGTAATAAAAATGATAGAGGTTAAAATGATCATTTTTCAGTCACCATAGTAATAACTGATTCAGTCAAGAATTATTATTTTTTATTTTTTTTTTTTTGAGACAGAGTCTCACTCTCTTGCCTGGGGCGAGTGCCGTGGCGTCAGCCTAGCTCACAGCAACCTCAAACTCCTGGGCTCGAGCAATCCTACTGTCTCAGCCTCCCGAGTAGCTGGGATTACAGGCATGGGCCACCATGCCCGGCTAATTTTTCCTATGTATATTTTTAGCTGTCCAATTAATTTT